>PYXC01000407.1:2065000-2077500 GCA_015244755.2 Tenualosa ilisha
GTGTGTGTGTGTGTGTGTGTACTGTACTGACCCTGGGATCTATGTGATGTGGTTGCTCATCACTGTCATCGATAAGGATACACACACACGTGTGCACACACACACACACACACACACACAACCACAGCTACAGTTGCATTGTTGAAACCAGGTAAAGACATCATCACTGCTTAGATAGGGAAATAGACTGATGATGCTTTGCGTTTACACACACATTCAAACACACAAGCACACATCTCATTTAGTTTCACATGCAGGGAAGCACTCGTAGCTCTGATTTGAGTTCTTCAGTGTGTCTGGAGTCTTGATTCTTAAGCTTCACTTCTCCATCACCACCACTCCTCATTCAACACTGTGTTAGCAAATTGGCTAATGATTTATGACTTATGCATACCGCTAAGTGTTCATATTAACATTCGAACAACATTTACAAAGGCTTTTTGAATGGAAACTGTAGTAGGCAAACCAAATTACCACCTTTTAAAAAATTAAATACAGTGCTTGATTGGTATGGTGCTCAATTAATGCACTCTCCAGCTGCAGTGCTAATGACTGTTTAATGGGGTGCTGTGCGTCTGTATGAACCTGAATGACAGCAGATTGCCATTCGCTCATTCTTCCACTCTCATTAACCCAAGGTCTTACACAAATGTAAGCTTGCGTATGTTTGGGCTGTTTGAATTGAATGGACAGATTGATGAAAATGGCTGCATTTGTGTGTATCTCGACTCCCCAAAATATGATTTCTCGTCTGGGAAGCGAAATGTGCTCTGACAAGCTCTGTGCTCTGATATCTGGTGTGCAGCGCCCTGCTAAAGTAAAAGGTCATATTTAACTGTGCCTGCTAGCATAGGAGCGTGTGTGTGTGTGTGTGTGTGTGTGTGTGTGTCTGTATGTGTCTGTGTGTGTGTGGGTGTGTGTGTGTTTGTGTGTGTGAGCCATGCTGTAGCCTACTGCGTGTGTCTCCCAGCGTGAAATAGTCTGTCAGCTTGTATGCTTCTTGTCTCGTCAGCCATCGCTCTGTGTATGTGTGTGTGTGTATGCGTGTGTATGTATGCATGTGTGTGTGTGTGTGTGTGTGTGTGGGAGAGCGAGAGAGAGAGAGAGAGTGGCTGGAGGGGCAGGCTGCCTGCTTGTGTGTTTAAATAAATGGGAGAGGCCAGGGAGAGAGAGAGGGTGAGGGAGACAGAGAGAGAAACAGAGAGGAAGTGAGCGTGAAAGACGGGACTGGGAGAAAGAGAGGGAGAGGGAGATGGAAAGACGCAGGTCAGCCATTGCTTGTGCTTGATGACCTGTTAAATTTTATCAGCTCTGGCATCACATTCCAGAAAGAGTGAGAGCTGGAACAAGAAAACGAGGGAGACAGATTATGAGAGAACGAGAGCGAGCCAGAAAGAGAGAGAGAGAGAGAGAAAGGGTAAGATAGAGAAGGAGAGGAAATGTAACGCTTTAATGACTCTCACTCCCCGGTGATGAACATGCAATTGTTCTCAGTGGGAATTGTTTTAAGCCCTTGACCTTATGGCCACTAATCCACAGAGCCGCTGCGCTGTCTCAGATAGCCATTGATTCCTCGGCTATTCATTCTCCGATTGATGGGGAGCGATTTGAGCCCGCAGTGCGGTCGACTCAGCAGCCTTCCAGAGCCCCTTTTTGCCTGTGTGTTTGCATGTTTGTGGTCTGTGTGTGTGTGTGTGTGTGTGTGTGTGTGTGTGTGTGTGTCGATTGCATGCCCCCCCCTACTAGTCGTGTCTTCCACTCCCCCTCCACCCCCTTATTATGGTGTGTCCTCTTTAACCTCTGGTGTCCCCTGTCCCCCTCCACAGTGCTAGCTGGGGCCTCCCTTTCTAATGAGTCCCTGTGGCCTGGACTAATTGGTGTGGCCGGCAGGTCTGGAGGCTCGTCTCGTCTCGCCCGCTCGGCTGGCCTGGCTGGATGGTCAGTGTGTGTGTGTGTGTGGTGTGTGTGTGTGTGTGTGTGTGTGTGTGTGTGTGTGCATGCGTGTGCAGTGGGGGTGTTCATTCGGTCACTGCTTGTCTGTGTGCACTGCGGTGCAGACACATGGAGGAAGAATAGTGCTCAGTGCTCACAGTTATGTGGAGGGGGAGTTTGAGATGTTAGACAGAGGAACCCAAAGACGTGGTGAAACTGTGTGTGTGTGTGTGTGTGTGTGTGTGTGTGTGTTTGGAATGTATTGTGTGCTTGTGCATCTAATAGAGAGAGAGAGAGGGGGCAACATATATCACTACGTGTTTGTGTGTGTTTAGGTGTGTGTGTGTGTGTGTATGTGTGTGTGTGTGTGTGTGTGTGCACCCATGCCCTCCACACTGCTCCTCGTGTGTGTGTGTGTGTGTGCACGTTTGTGTGTCTAAGTAGCAGCTTCTCTAGTCATCGGACTTTAGCGCTAGCAGCAGCGGTAGAAGTCAGGAAGCGAGCCCAAATCCAAACCCAAGGAAGAAGACTGATGCTAGTCGTAACTCTCCACTCCCCAAAAAACAAGCTGCTGAAGAGGAGCGCTAACGAGACTAATAAAATGGGATTTCATTGAAACCCGTCTCGCCGATTTTCTCCTGGAAACACACCGTAGTATTTTTTAAACTCCCCAGAGTCTCTCTAGAGGGGCGCGAGGGAGTCAAAAGAATTATTCACACGCGATAAAAATTCCAGCCGTAGGATGGAGAGAGTGGAAAAAGCCGTGGAAATTTTTCGAGAGCGTTGTGACACCGATCCTCGGAGTATTTGAAGCGCTACAAACATACCGTGCTGCAAACACACGTCAAATATTTGCGCGCTCGCTTCAGAGAGAGGTTGCGTCATGCTGCAGCAGAACATGTACTGTTTGTATGTGTGTTTGTACTTGTTTGTGTCTATAGAAAGACATATGTGTTGTGTACATATGAGATGTGTGCATGAAGGCCTGTCTATTGAATGAAGGGCAAAATGGCAGGAATTCATATATTCACATGTTTTTGGTGAGAGAAAGGGAGAAGAGTATGTATTGATTGATTTATGTTTATGTTTATATGTGTGTGTGTGTGTGTGTGTGTGTGTTCCTAATGCTGCAATCGAGTGGGCTGTGGGTCTTTGTTCAAGAGAGAGAAAGAGAAGATGGCATTGATGGCAGGAGAGGAGTTTGTGTGGGAGGTGCAGGTGTGTGTTGTGTGTGTGTGTGTGTGTGTGTGTGTATGTATGTATGTGTGTGTGTGTGTTTTATATGGGAGTTAAAGCACTCTGACGTGAGCTGCTTTTGAACACGGATGGTGTGTGTGTATGTGTGTGTGTGTGTGTGTGTGTGTGTTTCGAGCCACTGACGGCTGCCACTGGTTGGCCCTTTGCTTATTCAGCCCAGCACCCAGCTGCACCTGGAGCCTGTGGCCTGAGCCAGGGAGGGTGGGAGGCAGGAGCTGGAGATCCAGTGTGTGACTAACGAGTGGAGGTGGACTCGTTTGCTCTCGCTCTCTCTCTCTCTCACTCTCTCTCGCTTTCTCTTTTCCTCTCATTTTCTGTACCAATGTTTTTTCTAAAGCTCTGTGGGAGCAATGTGTTAGATGGCAGAAAAAAAAGAAGACACTCCTCCTCTCTCCATGCCTTGGTGGGGAAGGATGTGTGTGTGTGACTGTTTTCTATACAGTTCTAGGCTTTCATTTGGAGGCATGTGTGTGTGTGTGTGTGTGTGGGAGCAGGTGTTGGGAGAGGAGCATAGAGACACATTAATGCACACATGCAGATCCTAATGCCAACCTACATGTGTGAACTAGGCATGCATAAACACACAAGCCTGTGTGTGTATGTCTGTGCGTGTGTGTGTGTGTGTGTGTGTGTGTGTGTGTGTGCTGACCCATGTGTGTAGCACACCTGCGTGTTGCTATGAACTAGCTTGTTACTCCTCTGAGCGAGCAGAAGAACAACACAGAGAGCAGAGATGCTGCTTTCTGGCCATCATTACACAGACTCCTCTTGTAGAATCTCTTGGAAGTGCCCCTATTGCACCCCCCCCCCCCCCCCGACACACACACACACACACACACACACTCACACACATGCACGCTTCACGTCTCTCATGTGGCAGGTGCTTGGTTCAGAAGGCGCGTGCCACAGTCTGGCCCTCTGGTCCTCATCCTCATCACGTCACCCCCCCCAAAATTTTTAAGTTGCCATGGTGGCTGCCTCCAAGGCTCTTTCGGTTCCCTGGCAACACAGATGTGCCACTAACAGCCCTCAAAAACTCTCTCATTTTTACAAAGCAGGATGCCCACACAGCATTTGGGCTTGGAGCATTTGGGACATGCACGGTGCATCCAGGAAATAAATTAGACTGGCATCAGTGTGCAATGGAAGGTGAGATGAATCTGTGTTTGCTCATGGAAACATTAGTGCAATGTTGAAAATGTGTCGGAAGCGTAACATGTAGCACGATAGTGTTTGGCGAGGGTAGTGTGTGCTCCGACTGGTTTGGCTCCAGGATGAGGAAGTGTGTATGCAAAACCGAAGTATGTGTGGTTGATGAGTCATCTGTGTAGTCACCTGCATCTGGGGATGGAGATGTGGTCTCTGGCCTGTCAGATTACTAGACCTCAAGCTACAGTCATGGGCCTGGGTTTGCAATCGTCACTTGTGGTAGGTATGTGATGCATGTGCATTTTTGTATGCTTGAGTGACAGCATGAGTTTGAGTGCATGCGTGAGTGTGTGTGTGTGTGTGTGTGTGTGTGTGTGTGTGTGTATGAGAGTGAGAGAGCATGGAGGGAGAAAAGGCAAACAGACAGACTATGAACATGAGGGGTGATGGGGGGCTCTGTGTGGAGTGTAGGTGTGTATTAAACAGTGACTCTGCTGTGTGTTTGTGCGTGTGTGTGTGTGTGTGTGTGTGTGTGCGCTCGTGTGTGTGTGCGTGTGTGTGAGATCTGGATCCTGATTGTGATCCAGATCCATTTCCCCTGTCTTTGTTCCTGGGGGACTTGGGATGCATGGCCTCTAGTGACCCAGATACATAGCTCTTTCTCCCCTCTTCTCTCTCTCTCTCTCTCACACCCTCTCTCTCTCCCTCTCCCTCTTCTCTTCTCTCCTCTCCTTTTCCCTCTCTCCCGTGTCCTTCATTAGCAAGCCACCACTGGAGAGCTTAGCCTCCAAAGAATGAGAGGGGGAAGGAAGCTTAGAAAGGGAGAGAGAGAAAGAGAGAGCACATGTGACTGTGTGAGTGGAGAGGTAGGAAAAGAAAACAATGATGGTATGGAAACAAAAAAGATTGCTGCACTCCAGGAGGGAAAGAAAGAAAGAGAGAGAGAAAGAGGGAGGGAGTGAGAGAGAGAAGGATGTGGTAGACAAGAGAGAGGAAAGATAGAAAGAAAGAAAGAGCAAGTGAAAAGGCTCATTATGTAATGGTAGCAATTAGACGGAGGCATTTGCATGTGAGAGCTCACAGTGCCGAGGCTGTGAGTGTGTGTGTGTGTGTGTGTGTGTGTGTGTGTGTGTGTGTGTGTGTGTGTGTGTGTGTGTGTGCGCGCATGTGTGTGAGTGGGCTTCCAACCTGGGCTGCTTGTACAGCAGCATGATCCATACCTTCTGTGGATCCATCTGTTTGATGGCAATGGCTGCCATTTTGCACATATAAACACATGCACACACACACATACACACACACACACACACACACACACATGCTCACACATACACACACACACACACACACATACATACAGAGTGTGTCCAGATCTGTGAGTAATATTGAGCTGAGTGCTGTACTTTGTATGTGTGTGTGTGTGTGTGTGTGTGTGTGTGAGTGTGTGTGTCTGTGTTTGGTGCGTTGGTGTGTACTGGATTCATCTCTCATCCTCACTTTGTGCCTATTGTCTTCCTCTCCTCCCCTCTCCTCTCCTCTGAATCAAGCCAAGGAATACTTGGCCCATCCTAAAACCTGCCGATACACTTGCCCATCTGTCCTACTGAGAGAGGGGGAGAGAGAGAGAGAGATGGAGAGAGAGATGGTGAGAGAGATGGAGAGAGAGGGAAAGAGCGAAAGAGAGAGAATAAGAAATATGGATTGTGAAGGAACAGAGGTGATATGTGTCTCTCTCTTTAGTTGAAGATGCACATGTGTGTGTGTGTGTGTGTGTGTGTGTGATTGTTGGAGTGTAGAAAATCACAGTAACATAGGAACACCCACACTCAGGGCTTAATCTGCCATCTCCTCTTTTAAAGCAGACTGGGTTGCACTCATCCATGCCCCTTGCTGTGTTAGTGTCTAAGTGTGTGGGGGGGCTGTCTGTCAGTATAAATGTGTGTGTGTGTGTTTGTGCGTGTGCGTGTGAGCATGCAAGTGTGTTTGTGGGGGCCTCCTTGGCATGTAAGGAAAGGGATTCTGTATTGGATTTTGTGTGTGTGTGTGTGTGTGTGTGTGTGTGTGTTTTTGCATGTAAAGTACAAACATCCATCCCAGAGCAGGCATTGGTGGAATTGCTTCACTGAAGCCCGGCCGGGGCGACAGCTGGGGCCCCTGTAACCCCCGTGCCCCTCATGTGCCCACCACAGAGGGAAGTGCAGCATGGTATCAACACCCCCTCACAAGCCATTTGGCCGCTCGGTGCCATCAGACTGCAGATAGAATGCCATAGCTTTCCAGAACTTTCTCCAACTCTCTTTCCCTCTTTCTTTCTTTCTTTCTTTCTTTCTTTCTTTCTTTCTATTTCTGTCTTTGTCTCATTTACCAGAACCTGTTTATTTATACCCATGAAGCTCAGTCTGGGTGTTTATAGACCCGTGTTGATCTAATTGAAGGGGATTAGTGTTAGTTTGAGGAGTGGATCGAACTGATCCATCAAACATGTGCCTCAGTGCAAGTGCTCCATGCCTGGGCATATATGTCGGAGCTAGCCGCTGTAATCACCAGATCGGGATGCTTAGCTGGTCAGATGGTTGCGTACAGCGCGCACGTGAGCGTGTGCAGAAACAAATGCAAGGCACGCTCTGGCATGGTGACACACTTTCGGCGGCATACACGCCTGCATGGTTAGCGCTGCGTAGCACGTGAGCGGTGGCGCAAAGGCGCCGAGGTGACAGAGACAAGAACGACCTCGCGGGAAACGAGATTGCAGTCCAATGTGTAATTCTCTATAATCTTTGTGCTTTGTGTATGTGCGTGTGTGTGTGTGTGTGTGTGTGTGTGGTGTGTGTGTGTGTGTGTGTGTGTGTGTGTGTGTCTCTGCCTCTGATGTAACAGGCCTGGGTCTAACGCTCTGTAATTTGAGTTGGGTGCTGATTAGAGCCCAATCACCTTCACTTGTTTTTTCTCGCTGTACTCGGCCGGATCACAGGAGATAATAGTGTGTCTGTTTGGCAGCAACATCACCGTGCAGATGTGTGTGTGTCTGAATGTGTGTGTGTGTGTGTGTATGTATGTCTGACTGCCTGTCTTTGTGCGTGTGTGCGTTCATGTCTGTCTGACTGCCTGTGTGTATGTGCGTGTGTCTGTGTGTGAGTGAGAGTGTGTGTGTGTGTGTGTGTGTGTGAGGTTTGATTTGGAGACTGGCACAGTGCTGAGCATAGGGATGTCTGTCTGTGTTGCCTCCCAGGGTTTAATTATTAATAACTGAGAAGAATGCTAATTACAAGGCCTCTATCCAAAATGGCAGCCACTTCAACACCCACATCACCCCCACCTGAGCCCCACAAATCCTCAATGCACACATCTCCCCATGCCTGGGCTCAGGGTGACGTGTCTGTGTGTGTGTGTGTTTGTGTGCGTGTTTTTGCGTGTGTTTGTGTGTATGTGTGTGTGTGTAGGGTACACACCCCTCTGCCTTCATACCCCCCAGTGCTCCTCTCAGTGTCTGGGAGTGCAGATACCCTACTCTGAATTCATTAGCCCTGGCAAGGACAGCAGGAGAGCCTCGGGGGGCTGGGAAGGCTGTTGGATTATGGGTAAAAAGGGTAGTTACTGGAGGATTGGGCCTGGGGTTTGGCTGTTGTGTTCTGCAAGGGAGGTGGTGAGAGATGTTGGGAAAGGGCTTAGTGCTGTAATGCTGTTTGTGTGTGTGTGTGTGTGTGTTTGTGTGTATGTGTGTGTTGTGAACTGTGACCTCATGAATATGTGTTATGTTGTTTTTTTTTGGATGGGGGGTGGAGGGGTTCTGCGTCTTGAGAGCCTGAAGTAACCTGCATTGCAGAAGTATGTGAATTTGCCTGTGTGTGAGAGAGCAAGAGTACAATTCACAGTTGATATCTAATCATGATGTTGCCTGGATGAGGGCCAGTGCTGTTGAGCAGGGTTAGTGTTGTTGTTTAGCGATGAGATATTGGATTATCCGTGTGTGTGTGTGTGTGTGTGTGTGTGTGTGTGTGTGGGGTGTGGGGGGGGGGCTCAAGTGCGCCCTGTGTGATTTTTGAGCTGGCACACGTGCTCACGGCAGCAGTGCTGGGGCATTGAGAATGCCAACCTCGGCAGCCCCCGTCGCTGTGTTTCGCCAGGTGTGACCATGCATATTAATGATGGCATTTTAATTTCCCCAGTCGGCTCCCTGGCAGTGGCACAGCCCCCGCCACCCTCCAGTCTGCCCGCCTGCCTGCCCGCGCGCCTCCAGATGCCACAGACTTCTGCTCCGTGCTGTCCGTCCATTTCCAATATATATTTATTTATTTATAAAACAAAACAAGAGTGGGGAAAAAAAAAAAAATACATGTATATATTTTTTTTTTCCGTTCTTGTTTTTCTGGCCGGGCTTCTCGCTGTGAATCACGCCAGCCGTGTCTGCGGCAGAAGAGAACCAGACCCAACAGTCTGGGCCATGGGTGTCACCAAGGCACCGGCTGAATCACCAGTTTGTTGCCTCGAGACCTCAAAACAGCCATAAGGACGACTCCATGACTTTCAGAGGACCCCCCCGCCCCCACACACACACACACACACACACACACACACACCGGTTTCCACCAATGATGAAAAAGAGGAGACATTCCTTTGTTTTTTTTTCTCTCTCTCTCTCTCTCTCTCTCTCTTTCCCGCCATGTCTCCCTCACTCATCTACTCCTCCATTCATTAAGCCCTAATCTTCTCGGGGGCTTCTCGGGGTCACCCTCGCCTCATTGTGCACGATCGATGCATCGCGACGTGTGCCACCTTATTATGCCACTGCCACCCCTACGCCTCTGCTTCGGTGCCTCTCTGTAACAAGAGAGACAAAGTGCAAAGCTGGGAGTCTTAATTAGTGAGTCCAGTGAGCGGGGGGAGGGAGGGCAATGTGGTGGGGCTGAGATGTTTTCTGTTCTGCAGGTGCCGGAAGCTGGGGTGTATTTTTGGCAACGATTTGTCAGTGGTGGATAGGAAAGGAGGGTGATGATGGCACTCCTACGCTCTGTCTGCTCAACTGCAGTGTGAGAGTGTGAGTGTGTTTGTGTGTGTGTGTGTGTGTGTGTGTGTTTGTGCCACCGGACAAACTCAGAACTTGCAAACACCACCTCTCCTCTCACCTTGGCGTTACGGCCGCAGGCACCCTCAGACTACTGCTCCCTCACCACTGATGCTGCGTGACTCGGCACCAAGGCCAGGGGATCACACACCCCAGCCCAGCCCAAGACTTCGTCCCGGTTTGGCCCCGTCTGTTTAGCTTTTCAGCGCACACCAACAAACACATATTAGTATTAGCAGTGGCGACGTAGCAGGCTACGTATTGGCTACGTACATGTCTTTTTTTATTTTTTGTTACTTGTCGTCCCTAGGGAGTGAGTTGATTTTAACACCACTTAGCCTCGTCTTTAGCTCCTCTGGCTCATCGCTCTCCCACCGTGTCATGTTTAGTTATGCCACATTAATAAGAAATACCTCACCCGCCTTATTTATTTTGCATGACACAGCAGAACGTGCTGCCAGTGGAGGCCTGAGGGCAATGAAGAGTCAGTGTTAGCACGTTAGCATGTGAGCATGTTAGCATTAGTTGTGATGGTGTGCTGGTCCACTGAATGGCAGGAGAGGCAGAGAAAGATGACAATTGCACTGCACATTTCAGACTGCCAGGGGGTAGAACATTTATTAGCGTGATTTTTCCTGTCAGTCTCTCTCTCTCTCTTTCTCTTTTCGTTCTCTTTTTCTTTCTCTGTTTCTCTCTCTGCCTTTTCTGACCCGCCATCTAATTATTTTTGGGCCCTCCACAAAAAAGAAAGAAAAACAACCACTTGCATTCTTTCATTAAATCATACATAGCATTTGAAATAGTTTGAATCGATCGTGTCATAGAATGTGTTTGGAGGGCTCAAAATTAATTATACTGTTGATGTCAAATTTCTCTTGGCAATTGGGTGGGCTGCCGTGTTGTTTGTTGTTATAAATGGGAATGAAGTGCTCTGCTGTCACAACTCTACTCTCTGTGGGGGAGTATTATATTAGTAGAATATGTAATGCACTCAGCAGGAGAATTCTCACTGTAACACTCTATACACACTTGGAAAGGTGACATATCTGCACCTTAACCTCTTTCTCTGTGTCCTTCTCTCTTTCTGTAACGCTGTCCCTCAGCCTCCCAAATGGGCGCACTGGCTGAATATGTCCCTGGCTCGTTGGTTTACGCTGGAAGCTGAGGGTTGAGTGGACTAAACTGTGACTGTGTGACGCTGACTGCTCGGCCAGAGCCGGGTGGGGATAGGGCAGTCATCCCAGGGTAATCTGGTCTGGAGAGCTGTCGCTGAACGGGGATCTTCTGATTAAAAGGATGTGAGCGCTAATGGGATGAGGAGGCCTGGTGGCTAAGGGGAGGATTAGCCGCCTGGTTTCTGTCTATCTATCTATATATATATATATATGTGTGTGTGTGTGTGTGTATTCTATATATACATATGGAGCATACCGTACAGTGTGTACATATGGATAAATTTAACACAACATAAAACCTTTCAAAATAATGTACATATTTCTGTTGATAAAGAAATGTCACAGCTCCCTTTAAGCACTGGGTGAATGGGTGGAATGGAGTGGAGGTCACAGTTACACTGAAACCCCATCTCCCCATATTGATCATATAAATCTAATTCACACCTGGCTTTGGCTCCAGAGTTAATAGTGTTGGCTGCTAGCAGCGAGTAGCGCAAGCGCTCTATATGTCTTCCATACAGGTCCAATTGGGTTTCCTATTGCTCCGCCGCTCCACGTGTTTCTGTTGCTGCAGCTGGAGATTTATGACTGGGCTTTTCCATTAGAGATGCTGGATGGCCTCTGGTGTTAGCTTCCCACTCTCGCCAGCGTTGGGTCCAGTTTCCACATGATTATGAGGTTGAGTTCTCTTGGTGTATGATTGTGTCTTTGTGTGGTGTGTGTGTGTGTGGGTGTGCCTGTATGTATGTGCGTGTGTATGTGGGGGCATACTTGTGTGTGTGTGAGTGTGGGGTGACATGCTTGTATATGTGTGTGTGTGTGGTGTGTGTGTTGACAAGGCCGCCCATTGTTCTCTTCTCTGTGACCAAAAAATAACTCTTATGTTCATTTTCCCATAGTCCCAGAGCAAAGGGGAATGTCGGCTGTAAGTGCCCACCCTTGCTCAATAAAAGTAAGATTTAAACTAGTGTCATTTTCTCTTTTCCTAGTTCATGCTAGGGCCCAGCTTGCTATTGTGTCCCTAACTACCTACTTGGGAGTAATAAAAATTATTTAGTACTTTTCCATTACCTTTATTTATGAAACACTTAACTGGTATAGGGCTATGGAGTCTCCTCTACATCAGCTTTCCATACGAATGTTTGTGTGTGTTTATGTGTTTGTGGTCTTGCAACCCAGTGGAAATCAAGGACATGACCCCCTTCTGCATCCTTAAACAGACTTGCTTTCTAATTAATTCCTATTAGTCTCTGGCTACCAGACAACCAATTATTAGGAGCTGTAATGGGGCCAACAACCTTAGTGTCCTACTGCATCACCACAACCCAACACCACCAACCCAGCCCTGCCTCTCACAGCTCCCCCTGCCCCATGCACCCCCCCCCCCCCCCCCCCTCCCAAGAACCAGATGAATCAAAGTCTGAACAGTGGTCCCCTCAGTGAGGAGCCAAGCCTTCAGATTGCAAGAATGTCAGAGGATGAGAGTGGTGGTGGTGGTGGTGGTGGGTGGGGGGGTAGTTGGACAAATACATACAAAAAAGGGGCAAAATTGGATCTTGGGCATCACTCCTGGCCTGGAGATTCATTTAATGAAGCCGCCACCACTTGTTGTTGTCGGACTCTCTCTCTTACCTCTTTTTCTGTTTAAGTCTTTGGGCCTCGCTAACAGACAAGAGGAGACCCTTTACTTTAATAACAGCAGGAGAGCAGGGGAGAGTGTGAGAGAGAGAAAGACAGAGGGAGAGGAAAAGGAAGAGTATGTGTGTGTGTGTGTGTCTGTGTGTGTGTGTGTAAGAGAGAGAGAGAGAGAGAGAGAGAGAGAGAGGAGAGCTGGGCTCTTAAGCTGCTTACCACCCCACTCACAAATACCTCCCCAAGGTCACGGAGCTCCAGAGCACGGCTTTCTCAGACTGGCTGACCAAAAA
>PYXC01000407.1:2080000-2105000 GCA_015244755.2 Tenualosa ilisha
CTCTGCCTTCTTCATCTGCTGCGCTGCTCCACACGTCCTGGCCCAATTATGGGCACGCCGGCCGGCGTAATGAGGAGCCTCATCGGTGTGTGTGTGTGTGTGTGTGTGTGTGTGTGTGTGTAGGGAAGAGCGCTGGGCCAGTCAGTGTAAGTGTAAGTGAAGTGTAAATGATCTATAGCGTGGAGAGATGCTTGTGCTCTTGCTTTTCACCACCCGCCTCTGTGTTCCCCCTATCTCTCTTTCCTTTACTCTTCTCCATCTCCCTCTCTCTCTCTTCCTTTCTCTTCTTCATTCCCTCGTTCTCTCCATTCATCCTGGACGTGTGAAGATGCACGTGAGGAGATCTCACACATGGATCACCACAGCGACCCTCCTTTCCCGCTCGAGGATGGCAGCTGTTTGTCAGGAGCGTTTCAGTTCACCGTGCAGAGAACTGCCCATTGCCTGTGGTTTCTTTTCTGCCCTCATCCTCACCAACCTACGGAGCTCGCTGTTCATCATCTCTTACACATCTCCAGCTCTGCTCTTCCTCAACACACATCTACACTATCATTTCCTCACTCATAAATCATGAAAGGCAGCAGTCTTTTTTACTTTTTAGGGATGTTTCTGTGAGTTTTCTTTGAACCGTTGCTCAATAATCCATTCATGAATAATCCCGCCCACAGATGTCTTCCCCTGCTGCTTGGGAAAGGACGGATTCAGTAGCTTTCTCATCATGAGACGATGGTTGAATACAAGTGTGGTGGTTCTTTGGTTGGTTCTGACTGTCTGGGCTGGGAACTCTAGGTAGATTTCTACTGCTCTGTGTGTGTGTGTTTGCACACGTGCGCTGTGTGTGTGTGTGTGTGTGTGTGTGTTTGGGGTGGGGTGGGGGTGGGGGGTGGGGTTCCTAGACAGTCGGGGGGTTTACCCATGTTGCTGGAAGCGCGGAGCATCGCCTCTTTAATTGGTAGAACAACAGCAGGCCCTGTGGGTGTGGAGGAGAAAACGGGGTTAATTAGTCCCTGCTGGCTCTCTCTCTCTCTTTCTCTCTCTCTCTCTCTCTCCCCCCACGTCTGTTTCCCTCCCCTCCTGTGCCAGCGACATCCTCAGCGCTGAGCACCACGCAAGGGAGCCCACGAGCGGACGTATGGTCTGCCCCCCCCCGCCTCCCCAAACACCACCATCCTCTCGCCCACTCACTCACACACGTGGCTGTGCCCACGGAGTTGTTTTCTTCGCGCTCGCCTCCACCGTGCATCGCCCTCGCTCTTTACTCTCCTCTTCACGTTAATTGCCTAAACGAATTTAGCCGTGTTTGTTGCCGTGGCACCTGTTTATGGCTGGGCCGTGAGGTTCCACAGATTTTTCTTGCCGCTCCCTGCTGACTCTGTGGGTGTTTTTTTGCCTGATATTGCGCTCAGTTTCTCGCTGTTCCCTTGGCCCCCATCGCAGCCCGTCCCAACACGAGCTAGCGCTCCGCTGTGTCCACGGCAGCATATGGACTAATCGCTCTTCTGCTTTGTCTCATTGAGATGAAATTGCTTTCATTAAACACCACCCTGTCCATTACACAGCTGCCTGTGGAGAATCACAGACACATTTTGCAGCAGAGTTTGCGCGGTGTTTGCCATACAGTGCATTAAGATGGAGACACAATATCCATTTGTAGTGATTTAATGCCAGTCTCTGTCACGGGAGCTCCCTGAGACCTGTGAGAATTCTCAGGCTTGACAGAGACAAATTTATTGTGACTGGCAGTAGGCTTCTGACATCCCCCTCGCCGCTCTCTCTACCACTCATTAAACGTGGGGAGGCAGTTTCCCACGATGCCAGCGCTGTAATGGCAGTCAGGATCCTGCCGTATTCTTTTTTTTTCTCTCCTTTTCTGAAATCTCTTTTCCATTCTCGGCTGCCGCTTTTTCCCCGACATTTTCATATCTTCAGAGCCAGCTGTGCTGGGGAAAAAGGTCAAGGTTCGGCACGTCTGACAGAGGATATTAGGGTGCTTCGGGCCGTGTGGGTGCTGTCAGTGAGCAGAGTTGATTTCACTGTGCTAGTGCCTTAACACACGGCAGTCTGGCCTGTCAAAGACTCCTACTCCCACTCCTGTCCAGACATAGAGAGAGACAGAGATAGAGAGACACTGAGTGAGAGAGAGAAAGAGAGAGAGAGAGAGGTGGTCTCTCTGATGTATATAGCCATAGACAGAGGTGAGGTAGGGGAGGGTGAGGTAGGTGATGAAAGACCAGGAACAAAAGAAAACCTCTGAAAAGAATGAGATGAAAAGATGAAAAGCAAACGCATGCTGGTGTGAGTGGAAGCGACGGCCTCCTCGGGCAGGTCTAGATGGAAAGACTCTATCTCCGTTACACAGGCCAGGCCCCCCTGAACACACTGGTAAACCTTCATGCCTTCAGAAGTCCTGTGTCAGCGTTATGCAACAGCAGTACCAGTTAGATGATAATAAATTGAGTTCAGCTCTGTTTCCTGACCTCCCATGGCTGCACACAAAGCAGTAGGGTGGATGGCATTCAGTCACACGGCTGCTGCCTGAATCTGTCTCATGCCTCTCATACATATTTAAGCAGAGGTGTTTCTCAGCAATACGTTACATACACATGTATTTTTCAATGTGAATACTGATGACCGGAGGCTCTGCAGGACTGGAGTTGTTTGTAAATATTTCATGAGTTTTAGGGGGATGCAGACATGGTAAATTAATACATGTGTAAACGGAAGGTAAATCACTGGATCACTGGGGGGGAGTGTGTGTGTGTGTGTGTGTGCGCGCAAGCTCCCTAGAAGAGAAGGTGAGGGAAATGGAGATCTCTTTAGAATCTAAGTGTCTGAAATCGGAAGTGTAAGTGCTAGCTGCCTTGCGTGTGTGTGTGTGTGTGCTCGAAGAAACACTTTGAGGTGGTGCAATTGTGGATGAAATGAGGCACATTCATCAGAGGCTAACTCTGGCCAGTGTTTCCACTGCTTCTCCAGGTCGCTCAATAATTGATTACCACATGGCAGCGGAGAAATATTTCCAGCAATCTAGGCGAGGTATTAAAGTGATATGTCAGCGATGTGACACTAAGCCCAGCCTGTGCCAGCTCACTAGCTCACTCGTCTGCCTCTAATCTGGGCCAAGTGACCACATATTTGTCATCATTCAAATAGTGCTGCTACAAGATATTTTTAAATATTTTTACCAAATATTTGGATGGCTTGTTAGAATTTGCAAGTTGGCCTCACTTTGAGGAATGAGATTTTGGATAAATGTTACGGGTTCTATGAGGGTAAATGTTTCGGCCAGTTGGATTGCTAACACGTGTATCATGTGACTGGAAGCATTTTCAGTTGTAGGGTTAGGGTTAGGGTTCAGTTAGGCCTGTAGAGAAAGTTTGCTCCCGAGGGTAAAATTTTTAGTGCAACTGTAGTTTGACTTTTTGTTTGTTTCTGGAAGTAGCAGAAGTGGTGCAGTAGTGAAGTAGGACTCAGTGTTCCGTCTGTGTGTGATGCCAGCTCCGCTGTCCCCTTTCTTCGTCTGCCCCGCAGCCCCGCTTTACCTGGGTGCGGGTTATTCAGGAAACACTGGTGCGTCAGTGTCCCGGGGGGGTGTCCCACTTTCCCTTTCTATCTATTCATCTCACTCTCTCCCCCCCCCCCCCTCCCTCTCTCCCCCCATCCCCTCCTCTCTCCCTCCCCCCCCCCCCCCTTCCTCAGCAATGTGACAGTGACTCATCACTTTCCCCTAAACACAGAAGCGTTTTCTTGTTTTCTTCTTGTCCTCTTCACACAATGACTCTGATCTTTCCTTTTTTTCTCTCCCTTTGTGTTGACTATGTTCATGCTGTCAATTATAGAAATGACTGTTGTAGTGCTGCTGTCATCTCATGTTGCCTACAGCCTTGTAAACAAGCACGAGTTCTGTGCCAGTGGGCCCGACCCCAGCAGGCTGTCCTTGTCTGGACTCGAGCGGGTCGGGTCGTAATCGCTCAGGTAAACAGTTGTGGCACTGAGGCTCTGTCAGAGCACCTGAGTGGCTTATCCTTTTCCTTACCTCCCTCTGACTTGACTGTGTGGCTGGTGGAATAACCCATAAAGACAGCACTCAGACACTGTGTGCATTAGAAATGGTGTGTGTGTGTGTGTGTGTGTGTGGGTGTGTTTGTATGTGGATGTGTGGATGTGTGTGGTCTCTCTCTGCGCTCAACCTGTGACCTCATGGCTTCCATCTTAATCACAGACACATTTCTAGAAGGTTCAGGCAGTGAGCAAGGCATAGTGTGCCGCAAAGCTCCCTAACTCGACGAACCTCATTTATCTGTGCATTTGTGTGCGTGTGTGTGTGAGTGTGTGTGTGTTTGTCTGTGTGCCTATACTACTTCTGTTATCATAACCAATCAAATGCCCCCTCTTTGATACACCACTGCATGTAGCCTCAGTCAGTTGGTGATAAACCACACAGCAGAAGCAGCTCCTTCCTGTGTCCTTTTGCAAAACTGTCCACTGCACATATTCAGTCTGAGGTACCTATACTGTACCTTCATTTACCGGAGTAGAGCTGCTTCTCCTCTCCAGCCTGTCTTTCTTAAGCAGTCCTCCCTGGCCCGACAGCAAGAGCTAGCGAAGCCGTTGTAGGACTCCTGCTGGAGTCCATGTTTGTTGTTGCATGGCTCTCTTTTGAGGTGATGGCATGAGCTCTCTTTGTGATGTTTCAGTCCTTTGTGTTTACCTACGGGTCTGTGGCTCTCTGTGCCAGTTCTGCACGAGTCCTCGCAAAGAGGCGCTGCATGACTAAAACAGTGGCTTCTGCCCAACAAAAGGAGGTTGAATCCAAAAGCGGCGTGAATGGTGTCATTTGTGCTGTAACAACAGAGAGGCTCCAGAAGCAACACTCCATTTTCTTTAGTGTTCAGGGTACCCAGGACCCAGTGTACATCAGAGATCTTTAGGTGTACATCAGAGATCTTTAGTGTTCAAGGTACCCAGGACCCAGTGTACATCAGAGATCTTTAGTGTTCAAGGTACCCAGGACCCAGTGTACATCAGAGATCTTTAGTGTTCAAGGTACCCAGGACCCAGTGTACATCAGAGACTTTAATGTTCAAGGTACCCAGGACCCAGTGTACATCAGAGACTTTAATGTTCAAGGTACCCAGGACCCAGTGTACATCAGAGATCTTTAGTGTTCAAGGTACCCAGGACCCAGTGTACATCAGAGATCTTTTGTGTTCAAGGTACCCAGGACCCAGTGTACATCAGAGATCTTTAGTGTTCAAGGTACCCAGGACCCAGTGTACATCAGAGACTTTAATGTTCAAGGTACCCAGGACCCAGTGTACATCAGAGATCTTTAGTGTTCAAGGTACCCAGGACCCAGTGTACATCAGAGATCTTTAGTGTTCAAGGTAGCCAGGACCCAGTGTACATCAGAGACTTTAAGGGGCCTTGAACGGTAAAGCAGCGAGTCCTCAGCCATCTCGGAGAATTTGTTTTCTCACGATGTGTGATTATGTTTGTCTTTGTGTGTGTGTGTGTGTGGGTGTGTGTTTATGTGAGGGAGAGGGAGAGAATATCTGCTTGGAAGCAGGTGTGTGTAGGTGTTTGAGAAAGATAGCTAGCGTGTGAGTGCCTGTGTGTGTGTGTGTGTGTGTGTGTGTGTGTGTGTGTGTGTGTGTGTACATGTGTGAGAGACAGCTTGGTTCACAGTGCAGGTGTCTTTTTTTGCCTGTTTGGGTTGTCAGAATACCTCACGCACATTCCTGGAGAATTAAGGTCCCGGCGCAATACTGACTAATGAAATCCTCGGCTGTCACAGGGGCTTAGATGTGTTTAAAAATGCCCTCCTTTTATATGGGCCTTTAATAAAAGCAGGATTAGGTGGTGGGAGCTCCCGTTGTATAATAGGAAGTAGTGGACAAGTAGGACTGTGGATCACTAGGAGCTATGGAAACAGATTACAGGAACTGTTAAAGTCCAAAGCTGCCTTTCTGGAGTAATCATCAAGATGGGAGTCTCTGCTTCCAAACCAACCATTTGGCAAATATTTCCTTTTTTCTTGGATGGGTATTTTTGGAAGCCTGCTGGTGCAAGATTTTAAGTTGGGCATAAAATTGGATGTCCGGATAAAATCGCATTCAGGACTTGAAAGGAGGAGAATAAAACATCTCAAAATGCATGTCCTCCAATGGAGCCGGAGTGAGATTTAAGGCTGGCTCCACTGAGATTTGTGTCATCAGATATGTGTGTCAACCACTGTAAACAAACACGGCGCGGTAAACAAACATGTCATAAAATGGGCGATAAACAGTCTTTTTGCTCACAGCTCCTCTCTGAGGGGGGATGCAATGGCAAGTGATTTGTGAGCAAATTTTACTGCTTAAACAGGAGCAAAGATGTTACTTTACCTCCCCTGGACCTCTCGCTGAAATTCAACTTGATTGGGCAGTTGACAGTTGGGCATCGTTCCAGTCTTAGCCCTGTTGTACGGGGTTGGGGTTAAGGTTAGATAATAGGAACAAAAATAAGAATAGGTGAGAGTTAGTGCCAATTTCAGTCTTTGGTGTAACTTGTGGACAGGGGTGTGCACCCATCTCTTTTATTTCACTGGTGAGATGAGCACTGTTGGTTTTCTCTTTGTTCTCTCATTTTTGTCTTTCGCTGTTTTTTTTCTGTCCTCTTGACATGTCTTTGTATTCAGCAGCATCCACACCTTCTCCTGCATCCCAATGCGAGTGTCCCTTTGGGCTGTGCCGGATTGTGCTGTTTTCTCCTGCTCACTCTGCTTTGAGGACCAGATGGCTGCTTCATGTTATACAACAGGCCAAGCCATGTGCCTGAGATCTGTCGCAGTTGTTAGAGAAAACCCTGAATCTAAAGGTTCAGATGAGCACAAACACATGTAAATTTGCTATCACACCATTGAAATATTAAACTCAGGCTGCAATCCAGGCCATTACTGATTTTTCACCAAACATAATTTGGAATATCTCACCTGATTTTTGAAAAATGCACAAGCCAAGACTAATATCAAGTGTATAAGGCATTATTCACCCTGTTTGTTTTAGGGGCATGCTATTCCTTTATTTTTATATATGAAAAGCTCAGATGCAAAACTCTCTAAGTCAATTTGTGATGAATTTACAGAAATATATTCATATAATTTTGGTAAATTTTATTCAGTCCAGCACCAATTAGATTCTTTTGGCTTGATTTGTTTTTACCTGATAATAACATTTAAATTGTACTTTGATAGATATTACTGGACTTTAATATAAAAACAACTTAATTTTTACTTTCTGAAGATAGACTTAGAGGGTTTTGAATCTGAACTTTTAATATCTGGTTGTAGTTTTGAGGGCTTGAAAAACAATGTCAGTTTCATCAGAGATATTCTGTCTCCAGTTGTGCCAGAATTGTGCCACTTCCTCCGTTCCCTCTCCCCTGAGACAGTATATGTGGACACACGCTGTCGTGTCTGTGGGTTCATCTCTGGGAAAAGGCATTGGATAAAAAGAATGCTAGCTCTTGTGCCAATACTAGCTGTAGATCATGTACCATCGATCGTCTCTTTCCTTTACCAAAGAAGAAAGAAGTATAATATATTAGCAGTCCAGGCTGAAGCCTCAGCAGTGTCACTCCAACCATGTGATTTCCCCTCAGTAGAGGCTGTGAGCTAGTTTTGCATTAGCATAGCCCTCAGAAGCAGACCCCATAGTAAAGGCTCTGTGGTTTTCACAGACAAGTTCACGTGTTATCAGATGCATCTCCTCTGACAATCAAATCCCCCTCCTGTATATGTGGTTTAAAGACTGCATGGTTGTGTGAGTGTGTGTGTGTGTGTGTGTGTGTGTGTGTGTGTGTGTAGAATAGTCTGCAAGGCTACCCTTCTTGACTCCCTGTCCACCTTCTGCTCATGGTTTGATGGATCTGAGGGGGAGAAGGCAAGAGTCAGATGTCATGAGAGCTTGTGGGGGTTTGAAGGGGTGTGTGAAATGGAGAATGTGAGCAGCATATGGCAACCCTTGTGTGTGTGTGTGTGTTTGCATGTGTGTGTGTGCATGTGTATGTGTATGTGTGTTTGCGTGTGTGTGTGTGTTACCTTTACAGTGTTTCTGTTCTACTCACTCATAGTGAAACTTCTGGAGGAGTACCATTAGCACTGGTGGCCCACAAGCTTTGCCAAGACACAACAGACAAAACGCCACTCTTAATCTGTTCAATTGAAACTCTTTTTGTTCCTCTCATAACAGCCTTTTGTAAGGACCCTGTGATTTTGGACATCATCTCCCAGAAATTCTTAAATTTGACCAGATTAACAGAGTACTCCTGGTACTACTTGACCTGGGTTAACCATGAGACCATATCCTAGCCTCTTTAGGTCAGGGGGGTGACTACGCCACCACTTTCAAAGAAACATCTCTTCACAGAGTCAGATCTTGTCTTCAAATTTTTTATTTTTTTTTGGCTTAAAAAGCACCGGTAATCTTTTCCCCTCAAAATAACACTGTCATTCCACTCATTGATTAGCTGACTTTGATTAGCTGAATCTGTCCGTCATTGTGTTGTTTCAGTTTTCCGCTCGGAAATGCCAGATATCACTGACCAAATATTGTTGCTTTCCTACTCGAGTTATACTCCTTTAAGCTGTCAGAGTGCTAGATTCCGCAAAATGTCCCTCTTGAAATTGCATCTTGATAGCCCCATACCGTAGCCATCGTATCTGTGATGAACGACTGGCTGCTGATGGAGTAGTCGAGGAAATGGGGGGGAAAGTCTGTTCTAGTGGGCTCCCTTCCATCCCCTCCCCGTTGTTGGCAGCATCTGAAGTTGCTCACAGATTGCACCCCTTTTCCCTCTCCTCCTAGCCCACTGTAATCATTGTGCATAGACAGCCTGTAGAAAGCCTGTGGTGTTGAGAAGAACTCCTTCAATTCCAAACGGAAATCAAAAATGTACAAATGCATTTTCATCTCTGTTTTTACCCTCAAGTGTGTCTACATTTGAGTTTGTTTGCAAATTGATCACAAACCAATGGTGTTCCTGAGCTCTTTCTGGCAGATGTTTCTAGAACTACAGTGTAAACCTAACCATCCCTCTGAGTTCTGTTTTTTTTATGATGGCCACACCACCTAAATGTCTTTGTTCCATGGACACAATGAGGTCACAGTGAGCTCATACCCACTGCACTATAAACCACAGCCCAGCCAATGCAGCAGAAGTGCCCGTGACATTTTCTGTTACGTGGCCATTTAGTATGGAGAACCTTGAGTGATGGACTGAGAGGCTGCTGGTGGTTGAGGGAGGGGTGTAGTTGGTAAATCAGTAGGCCACTGCAAATGGATTCCTGTCAATATGATTTTTGCCCATCGTCAGTCGGGCATTTGGGTGATGTAATAGGCAATTATCCCTCGTTTAATAATGTCGCCCAGCAGCCCCAGTGTGGACGTCGTCTGATCTTGCCGCCGAGCATTAGCAACCCACAAAGACTGCAAATGAGAGGGCTGTAAATCGTGTGGTGGTGAGTCACAGCTCATGTTTTCAGTTGTCGTGAAAGTCTTCGCTCATGGGAGTCTTAAGTGGGTGTAAAATAGTTGAAAGCTGGATAAACAAAGCTTTCACTGAAACATTCCCTCCATAGGCCCCCCCCTCACATACACTTTTGCCTTATGAATGATGGGCAGTCTGCTGGTTGGCGCGATTCAGATAGGGCAATGGTGAGACAAGCAACACATCAACCCAGAATGAGGTCTCCCTGGAGAAGCAGAAGGAAGGTATCAGGGCATCCTGTTGGCATTGATTCATGCTTGTGGCCCACATAGCAAGCCACCATCCTTGTGCTGAGCAGATTTTCACAGGTTTGCTCTGTTAACAGGATAAACACCATTTTCAGAGTGAGCCAAGGAAAACCAGGGATGGATAGAGAGACGTGTTTAAAGGCAGGTTAGGTACACTATTGATTGACAGTTGGCAAAATAGACTGGAAGGAACAACTTTGTCAAGGCTCGGCTAGTGAGACAACACAGAGCTTCCTTCAGCAGTGACGTTTTTTTTTTGTTGTTGTTGGGGGGTGGGGGGGTATTACTCGGATAGCCGATCAATAAGCCATTAGCAACCAAATGAGCAGAGTCGGTCATTCAGGTGCTCTGTGTAGCGTGACCTTGATCCCCGCCTTTCTCATCTCTTAACTTTCTTATCTGGGAGCTCTTTCTCAAATCTTTTTTTCATGTCCGCAGCCGAGCTGACCTTTCGTAAAAAGAAAGTCTTTTTAGCCTCACGCCAGGTGACTGGGTTTAGCAAACATGGCAGCGGATCGTGAAATGAGATTTGGCCGCTATCATTGTTTGGCTAGCGAACCATTATGTTGCCCTGAGAAAAGGCAGTCGCCCCTTTTTACCTTCCACACAGATTTCCAGTCATCAGTAAAGCTAATCGATGTGGCCAGCAGAGATGTGAGGGGCACTGTGAATCTTATATGATACAGTTAAAAGGAAAGGTACCCCTGTGAGCTCCCACACGACCAATGAGGATTCAACGGAGTGTGATCAGCTTAGTAAAACACTGTGTTTACATCGTAAGAGGTTTTCATTTCAAGTGTAGGAATTGTACTCATTCAACTGTGGGTCAACAAGATTTATATGGATTTAACAGACCAGATAAATTCTCCTGCACTGATATTGAGCTCTCATGGTTTGCCATTGTAATCGATTTGGGTGAAATATAACAGCAGGCATAAACACACGATTGACTGTATCGTTATAATTAACTTTGTGTCAATTATTAAATCAATTGTCCTTCTCCCTGAGTTCCTCTTTTAACATAATTAGTATTGCTGAGCTCCTTTTAAAACGACCTTGCTCTGCAGAGTTGTTATTATCAAAGGTATATATATATTTAGCTTACAATTTTTATTATCTGTAATTATCTATAATTAAACATTCGGTTAAAAGTTTTATTTGACCTGGCCCCAGAATTTCAAGAATATGACTGCTTGTTACAAGTGCAAAACTTTGTGTTTCCAATTGCCGCCTGGGCCAGATTAAAGTAGCTCTTTCAAAACCCCTATAGCATACTTTTTCAGAGGATGAAAGAGAAATATAATCAAAAATAATAGAGTTTATATTATTTATCACTGGCTGCTCCCCTGTTCAGAGTTGCCAAAGGGCATGTTTCACTTCAAAGGCCCAACTGTCAGGCTTCAAGGGTGCCCATACTCAACTGTGATTCTGAAGGCCGTTCAAAATGTGATCAAAGACATCTATTTTAGAGAATGACATAAAACGCAGAATTATTTGGCAATCATCCGATATGTTTATCTGAAGGCAGACATGGAAACATTTTTGAGGAGTTGTTGATGTTATTCAAGAATGTGTTTATTTGGCCGTGCAGTGGTCGTTTCCTCTTTGATCCGTTAGCTGTGAGGCTCTTGTCATTGTGGGTCAGTGTGAGGTCGCAGCTCTCGCTGGCAGCTTGTGGTCTTGGCTGTTATATCTCCAGCACTTCCCCTGTTAGAGGTCAGGCACACTCTGTTGGAGGATACCAGGCTGCCAGGAGAAAATTTGCTCCTGCTGGTCCTCTGTTGTCCATGAGTCCAGCTATGTTGCCTCCTCCCTCTGCCAGCCTATATGGCCCAGCTATTATCCAATGCCCATACCAGGGGATGATGGGGGGGCTTATTCATGGATCAGTAATGGCAGGGAGATTTGGGTCTCCCTTGTTGGTAATGCTGTGTGTTCATGTTTACATTTAAGGTGCTTAGTTTTAGATTTTGAAATCTGTTTTTAACATTGTAAGCCACAGGTTTTGCAGTGCTAATGGTGGTCACGTTAGGGCTGAGTAAACTGGCAGTGTTGCTGTGCTCCATATATTTCTCCTCCACCTACCTCGAATGTGTCAGCTGTAGTAAATGCTTTAAGTAGTCTTTTGTTTGGTCTTCCTTTATGGTGGAAATATCAGTGCAGTGCACATAAACTTTGGGTGAATCAACAGCATTGGTGAGACATGTTGGTGAGACATGTTGCACATAAGTCCAAATCAGTTTCATTTGTGTATTACTTCAAGTTGTTATCAATGTCCATGCTGAACCTTGTGAATGAAATGCTGGTGTAAGTTTGTGTGTAACAGTGGTCTTTTGTTGAGTGCATGTCTAGTGCATTTGAGCCCAAAGGGGAATGGACACCTTGCGGTGCACGGCTCTGGCTCAAGTAAGGGAGATTTCTTTTGATGAGAAGGAAAGCTATTGGAAACCAGTCAATAAATATTGCATCCACAGTGATCAAGCTGCGAACACCATCAAAAGAAAACTCCAAAGACAAGGACCAGACTGTCCACATGAATAATACAGTCGAAGTACCTCAAACATATCAAAATAAAGATAAAAAAGCAAAAAAAAACTTCAAACACATACCCCTTGGGCTATTGTTTTTTTTTTCTTTATATGTTAGTCCCTTTGAGGCTAAAAAAACTGGCTTTCCCCAGGTTGGAGCTGGACTTTGAAGAAGTCTTTCATGGTATACTTGAATAATGCATCTTTGTAATTAGACAACTGAGCATTAGGCTCATTTAGGCTCACTATTTCAAAGTTTTGACAGCCTGAAGACAAGTTTGCACTTGGTTCCCACTGACTAATGCATATCAACAGACTTGTCAGCATGAAACCACTCAATCAGTCACTTGCAGCCTGGACTCAGACATGTATGGACATGTGTACTGCTTTGAATATTTAATGCGAACTTAATGACTGATGTTTAGTGTAATGGGTTTGTGGCTTTTGGCTGGTGGGGTGCACAAATGATGTTCCTTCGAGGGGGGATTGTGAGGGGATGGGAACATGATGCTCCTGGCCCCCACTGGTCATTAGAGCCTCTGAGCTGGTATGCCACTACCGCACCCCCTCCCCCAATCTACCCACTCTAATCTGGCCATCTAATAGTGTTCCAGGGCAATTAGCTAAGCCTACTATATATATGTGTGTGTGTGTGTGTGTGTGTTTCCTGTCCACATATACTCCGCTTAGAGTGGAGTGTTGAGTACATTGCCTGTGCTTGTTTATAGCTCCCTGAGCCTGGCACAGCCTGTCACCACTATTAGCATGTGATGGGCCAGTGAGGGACACGGTGTAGACTGTGCTGTTTATGAGACAGACAGAGTGGGGCTGAAGGAGAGAGAGTTTTACTCCATTGTTGTGCTGAAATTGCATGCTGGCTTTGGAAAAAAATTGGACATGGAAATAAAAGCAGAGGCCAGAAAGTGAGACTCTTTTAATTCTATTAAAATATTACATTTTGACAAATCGCTCAAACCAGTGTGTGGCTCAGCAGCTTAATTGAGTCAATTATCGTGCAGCCAACAAGAGGGACATATTAATAATATTATTGGCAATTATCATCTAATTTTCACTTTCATTAGCTAGAGATTAGATGTCCGATGTGACTTTGATTGTCAGCAGGATGAACAGCGTATGCATTTATGTTGAACCAAATTATTTATGCTATATGCATACTGTGTGTGTGTGTGTGTAGGTGGGCACATTGGTCCATTCATCTTATAGTGCTTGGTTAAACAGTAGTGTGGTTTAACGGTATCAAACTGAATATATCAATACTGGATACTCAGTAGCGGCAATGACCAATTGAATAGAAATTGATCATTGAGGTGTAGCTGTAGCGCAATGAAAGAAACGGCCATGGTAGCAACACACAAAGGCAGCAGGCAAATTTCATCAAGGCCAGAAGAGTCCTGATTGTACTCGCCATTGTCATGTTCCTTTCCTTTCCAAGCAGCGATGCGTCAGAATGGCATAAGATAGTCAGATCTGGTCTCTGGTCGTGAAAGCAGCTCAAGTCAGCTTGTTGATAAGGATGAGGGGTCATCATCACTCGTGGACTCTCACAAGTCCATTTCATTCTCTCCCTCAGGGGAACTTTCTCTATTCTCTCGTTTCATATTTTGTTCTGGCTCATCTTACGTGCTGTCAAGTCCTGTGGGACTGAAGTGGCATTAAAGACAGGGGTGAGAACCTTCCGTCTTTACTCTGCTGTACTGTCAGCAACAGAACACGCCAGTGCAGGACAGCACATTGTGCACAGCATTGGGGTTCCATATTCAGTGCTAGTCAAAGACTTTAAGGCAAATACAGTATCTGTTATGTTTGCCTGGAATGCTTTTCTCAGCCATCGTTCCCATCCCAAGATGGCTAAGCAAACCTGAAAGCTGAGGGTTTTTTTAGTCCTTTGCTGTTTTTTTATATTCCTGAATGGGGTTTTGTCCCTTTTTTGTTAAACGAAGAGTCTGCCAAGATGGCTTCTCTTTTCAACCTGGAGGGCTCTCTCTCTTGTTCCCTCCTCATGAGTGCGGGAGACTGTCTTCAGTCTGATTAGCCAAGGGGCCTGGGAATCGTACCCCCAAGGACTCCGTCATCTCCGGCTAAAAAAGAGGCCTGTGCCACCTTCCAATGCAGCAAAGTCACTGCCTTCCTGCAGTCTATTAGTCTGCCTTTGCAGCAGCTGACAGGCTCCGGTGCCCTCTATAATGCATTGGAGTACAGGCTGTTGCCCTATGCTGTCTTGGCACTGTAGACTCTATATAAAATGAACCATAAATCCAGATGATATTCCCACCATACTACAACATACTACAATACAGATGTTAGAGAATCCTTGGTATTTGCATTATACAGGAGGAATAGAAATGCATTTGAATGATTGATAATTCATGATTCTTCCTCAGTGTACATTATTATGGAGTAGAATGGGCTTTTTATTAGTATGTTTGTTTATTGTCAGACCATAAGTCTGCTTTCAAAGTGTTATTGTCTCTCACATTTGCCTTTACTTGAGGCACTTTGTTTCATTGGTTTTGCAAAACAAAATGTTGCTGTGTTGCGTTACAGTCCCCTATTCCTAAACCCAGTGGGGACTAATGAGCCTATTTGTCTTGTGGTGAATATCAGGATGTGCCTCTCACAACTCTAACAACCTAGACTGATTATTGCCTCTAAATGGAATATGTTGCCATTAATATCCTTCAAGAAGTGCAGTTGAAAGTTGCCGCCAGACATCTTCACAACACTTTCTCTCCTATGAATATGCAATGAGAAATATTATGCCTCTTAATGTGCTGCATTTCTTCACTTCGCTCAAATCTGTTGTTGGTCTAAGGAATTGCAGAGATTATTGCTGCTGCGGAAGTGAATGCTAGTTATTATATTGGATGTATCAGGCGGCAGGAGTTTGTTAAACCTGTGCAAAGGACATTTGTTTCCACATATGAATAAAGACCACAATCACCTCAAACTCTTAATATGTATAAAATAGGGAGATGCAATCTCCTGATCTACATGATTGGCAGGTAAGACTGCCTTATTCGGGGAACTAATTGAAAATGTCAAAGTAATTAATCTGCCATTGTTCCAGCCTGATCCTCAGGTAATTGAATAGAGAGTTATCAAGAGACTCATCGTCTAGATCACTGTGCATCACTGACAGATCAACTTCAGTGACAGGCTGTCAGCAGTTCACAGATATGCTTTGTACACAGAAGGTTTTCAGACCACTGTTTAAACCAGATTAGTCCTTCTTTTGTAAAGTTTCAATGTACACTGTATTAACCCCAAAGTGAGTTGTAATCATTACATTATCACAGAATTGTGAAAGAAAACTAATGCTCTTAAGCTTTGTAATCTCATTCACCTAGCACCGGTCTGTGCACAAAGGCAGGGTATTGACTTTTTTGCTAAATTCTCCATGCTGGCTATTTTTTTTTTCTTTTTGGTGACTGGAATGTGGTGTAACCACGGTAACTGCACAATCTCAATTAAGAAAGAGGGTTGAAAGCCACTTGTTATCAAAAGATTGACTTTCAAAATGGCTCCGGTCATAATAAGGGACCAGCACCCTGTTTCTGTCACTGGTCTTTGACTGGGTTATTTTTTGGGGTTGTGTAATTGTGCAAATCTCCAGACATCCCAGGCTCTCTGTGTGCATCTGATGAAGGCCCCTTGCGTTAAGTGGAGGGGAGTTCTTTATGCAGTGCTTGGCTGCTGCCGAGGCCACCAAGAACAGCATTAATCTTTGAGTTCAAGCCTATAGCTGTCACCCAGTGACCACCCCTCCCCCCCACTCACCCCCCAGGCTCCTTCCAAGGGCCTCTGGACCCCCTCACAAAAGGGAGCGGTTAACAATGGTGCTGTGTTGGTCCGCGGGGGTGAGGGAGTTCAGCTGGGATCAGTGGCCGTGGGCCCGCACCTCCTCCTGCCGTCCTTCATCCCCGCTTTTTAAAGCTTTTAAATGGCTGACTTTTCCTCTGCTCCTTCTCGCTTTTCCTCCCATCTTATCTCCCTCGCCTTTCTCCTCCATCTGTCATCCCTGGTGACACAAAACCACCCCTCCTCCACACACACACACACACACACACACACACACACACACACACATTCTCTTCTCTCTCTCTTTCATTCCCACTCCTGACCTTCTTGCAGCTTTTCTCTCACTTCCATTTGTGGTTTTGTATCCCCACGCTTATCCCTGTCTCTCCTTCTCACCTTCTCATCTCCATCTCCTCCATCTATTCTTCCTCCTCTTTCTCCTCCTCCTCTCCTTTCTTCGTCTTTCCTTCATGACCCGTAGTTGCTTCGGGGACTCGGAGGGGCCCTCTAGGTAATCCTGCATGCTGCTGAGTGGAAAACCTTGACCTTCACGTGCCGACTGCATATTGAGAGAAACACCTGTTCTTCTTCTCCTTCTTCTTCTGTTCTTTTCCTCTTCCTTAGCTCCCCTACTGCTACACCGCAAGGCATCTCTCTCTCTTTCTCTCTCTCACTCTCTCTCTCTCGGGAGTCTTGTGAATGTTCAATTCTTGAAGTCAAATCAAGAGAAAGTGAAACTTTTTTTTTGAGCACAGAGATAATCAAAGTTTGGGTTTCCTTTGAAACTGAGCTCAAAGACGAAGAAGCCTCTCGAGGTTCTCCGTCACAAAGTGCAGACCCTGGGCGGAATAAATGGCATTACCCTGTGTAATTATTACACCATTCCCTGTAAATGAATGT
Organism: Tenualosa ilisha; assembly: GCA_015244755.2. Classification (NCBI taxonomy): domain Eukaryota; kingdom Metazoa; phylum Chordata; class Actinopteri; order Clupeiformes; family Clupeidae; genus Tenualosa; species Tenualosa ilisha. Next base: position 2,097,024 of record PYXC01000407.1, read on the forward strand.
CATCATTCCACCTCGGCTATAGATTCCGCCAGATGATTAAACCACAAAGAGCGAGCTGATGGCCATGTGCGGAACGTGGGACAAAAGTGAATCAATAGCTTTAGCTCACCTAAGCGATGTATTCAGATTCATTCGGAGGTAAGTGGTGCTATTGATTGGGGATTGACGGGTCTGACGGGGGTTCAAATGCGGACACTCTCTCCTTTCCTTCCCACTTAAATGCTTCGACACATGCTGCGGCTGTTGACACCAGCCACCCCCACAATCCCTTAAATCCCTCACCGCTGTCCCCTTCACTTTCGTCCCCCCCTTGCTCTACCCCTCGCTTCTGGTTCTCCTCTTTTTTCTTTTTGTTGCAGACATTTTTCCATCATTCTTCCTTCACCTTCATCCATCTTATCCTCCCTTCAATTTCACCTCTCTTTCATCTGCCTCTGACCCTTCTCCCTCTCTCTCTCTCCTACTTTCTCTTCTCCATCTTACTCCTCTCCCTCTCTCTCCTTCTCTCCTTCTCTCTCCTGTCCATGTAACATGCATGATCCTCTTACCACCGAAGCAGCCTAATGTTCGCTCTTAAAGCGAATTATCTCCCGACTGCCAGGGATTAGGCTTCCTTTCATTAAATCAAAATTCCATTCCTGCCTCCTCTTCTCCAGCTTTTCTCCTTCCCTCCTCTCAGTCGCTGCCTCTCTGTCCCTCTCTCCTGTTTTTCTAATGCAATTAAAATCCATAAGCCCCGACTGAAATAAAAGGCTGAGGCAAAAGCAATGGTGCTGGTGGGGGGGTTGGGTTGGGTTGGGTGGGGTTGGTCTTCGGCTCTATGAGGTGGGGTGGGAAACACTCGCTCTCTGGTGTAGTGGGGCTGGTCAGAACGTGAGGGCGAATGCCAATGGCTCTGAAATAACCCTGCATGTGTGCTTTCGAGCAGAGTGAACACACACACGCACACACACACACACACACACACGCCGTGCCTCTTATGGTCAAATGAAAGCTCTAAGTCAAGCCAGCATTAAGTAGAGGCCTTTTCAATAATTCTTTTTGTTTCAATGCCATGCTGCCAAAGCAGTCATATCCCTGGAGCATCAACATCATCTCTGTTCACCAAACAGGCCGAGTCCTGCAGCATCAACAAACCACTGTTCACCAGGGGATGCATCTCATAGTATATGCATGCATGGGAGCTCTGATATGACAGTGTATTTGATATAGGCTACGTTACGTTACTGCACTTATGGTCATTTCAATGGAAGCCTAATTTTGAACATGCCAATTGAAAATTAACACCTTTTGTCTGTTGTTGATTTATGCTTTAGAGCTAACATTTGCACCTTGCATTGAACAAGGGTTATGTGCTTTATGCTGGCACTAGGCTGGGTTGCATTGAACAAGGGTTATGTGCTTTATGCTGGCACTAGGCTGGGTTGCATTGAACAAGGGTTATGTGCTTTATGCTGGCACTAGGCTGGGTTGCATTGAACAAGGGTTATGTGCTTTATGCTGGCACTAGGCTGGGTTGATCCAGCAGGTGGCCGCACAGCCTGGCTGTGTGCTGATGGAATCTGGGCCGACCCGGCAGGCAGCAGTGCAGCTCGGTGGTCTGCTGGTGGAGTTTGGCCATAATTGAAAGAAAATGAGAAGGCTGTGAAGCTTGGCTAATGAGAGCAAGCGCCAGAGCTGGGGCCTGTGTGACGAGAGATGCGATATGCCAGCTCGTCTCTCTACCATGTACCTCATTTTAAGGTCATCGGAAACATGCCCCGGCCACGGCTGAACCGTGGCGGCTCATTTCCACGGAGACAAAGAGCCATGAATACCAATAAAGCTCTTCTTTTGCCCTCAGCCATTGGAGAGGGAGGCGGACGTCAACATTTCATTCAGAAATGCAAATTGGTATCAACAAGTATCAAGAACAAGAAGGCTATCCGTAGCCTGTGATGAAACTGATGAGGATTCTGAGGCAAACCAGACTGCTGTTATGTGTGTCCGTCCAGATATGGTGCTGTTGTGTTGCCTATTTAAAGCCACTCATTATAATGCTGACCAGAGTCCGTTTGCAGACTTTGCCCTCGGCGCCTGTGTTTCAGTAGAGTGCCTGTAATGGTGTCTGTGCTGACGTGCACGTGTAAAGCTAATGCACTCCACGTTAAGGGAGCCTGTGCAAAATACTGGCCTCTGGAAAGGAAAGATGTATGTTAAAAGCGGTTCAAACATGGATGCCTAAATGCTTGTAAGAAGATTGGGACAAAAGAGGCAGATTTCAGGCTGAAAGCGCCGGAAGGCACAGTCGAGGCTGTCAGACTGTACCCGTTCTTGCGAGGCGTGCATGCCCATGCAAAACAAGGCTTGGCTTGAAGTGGTTGTTTAAAAAACACGCCTCCTGCAAATGCGGGTGTCATTACGCCTTGAATTAAATGTGGTGCTCATTGTCTGAATCGCATTTCCATCACGCACACACAGTCAGCATCTCTTAGTCCTCTGCGCAAGACGGAGCTTTCTCTTGCCTCTTCTTCTCAGAGTCGGCCTCCACTCCAACAAACCGTCAGGCCACTGTTGTGAAGGATAATTGGCTTTCGCTGAAGCAATTCCGCCTGATGCAATTGAGCCCTCGGTGGCAAGAAGGTTAGTGGCGTATTAGACCAGGGAGAAAATGTGAAGAAGGAGACAAACACGGAGGGTAATGTCATAGACAGTCAGTCCGCCGTGGCTGATCTGGAAGTGTGGCTGAGTGAAGAAGATGCGGAAACAAGGCTGCGTTCGGATCCAGAGAGATGGAGAGAGAGAGAGAGAGAGAGAGAGAGAGAACGTGTGGGCGCTTGATGTGTCCCATTTAGTGCTCTAACAAAGGGACAATAAGCGAGTAGATCCTCACAGAAGCACACACTTGCACCTGCCCAATTGAATCAGTTTGCCTCTGTGTGAGTGTGTATGTGTGTGTTGGTGTCCTTGGATGGAAATGTCTTTTTTTTACCAGTGTCCTACAAAAACATTCTGCTTTTTTGTTTTGTTTTTTGTGCACATTTAGAAAATTCTGGATAATTTCGCTCAGTGTTGCTGACTGAGAGGTTTTTTTAAGCAGTGGCACCAAGGCTAGAGAGGGAGAGAATGAGAGAGAGAGAGAAAGAGAGAGAGGGAAAGAGAGAGAGAGGGGTGGGGAGCCGTGTCACCGAACGTTCTCAGCCGAGGAGTGAGAGGAGGGGGAGCGAGAAACCGGGGGAATGAGAGGTGGCACCGCTGTAAATTATTCCGCCGTCGCTCTGAAGCTGTGGTGCTGACATTTCGGGCCCCCCCGTCCATGGGCTTTCATCATGGCAGTCTCTTCCGATGGAGCTGCTTATCCGTCAGCCACCACAACAGGGAGGGAGAGACAGGGGGAGAGGGAGAGAGAGAGAGAGAAGGGGAGAGAGAGAAAATAAATGCTAGCACAACTGCTACCTTGTAGGGAGATGTTTTTTCCCCCACTTCCTTACTTTTTTCAGTCAAGTGTCGCTCTCACTCCTGGGATCCTGATTCTCATTCTCGGCATGTCTGCAAGGCTCCCCACATGGAGACTGGCAGTGCCCCTCTCCTCAGCCCCTCTGCACCTCCTCACTCCTCCATGGGCCATGGAGGGCCGTGCTGCTGCTGGGGACACATCTCTTTGTTGTGATCTGGTCATTCCTTGTCCCTTCTCTGAGTTCCATCCCTCCCTCTCTCTCTGTCTCTCTCTTGTTCTCTCTCACTCTCTCTCTCTCTCTCTCTCTCTCTCTCCTCCCCCTCTCCTCCACACTAGTCTGGATATCCTATCTGCCCCCATCTCTCTGACTGCTGTAAGTCTCTCTCCTCCACTATGGATGTAGCACTTGTTTTTGTTTGAGCTGCAGTGTCCATCTCTCTGGTCGCCCCTATCTGGTCAAGAAGAGAGATGAATGTCTGTAATAGCGAGTGCTTTAGTGGCCAGAGCTTTTACGATTCTCAATGAAGACGTTTCTGTCATTGGCACCCCGCTGTTTACTAGACAATTGTGTGTGGACCCCACATCACTGGCTGGTTGCCAAGTGCAGACGTGATGTTTCTTAGAATGCTATAGTTCTGCAGTTTCCTTCGGGAGGTGGCAGCTTTTGTTTTGACTGCGCTGGCGGGGGGGACCTTTGCTGTGTTTGCAGCGCTCTTGCAGACTGGGTGAAGGGCTTCCTTTGAGTCAAGAGAATACTAAACAGCACAGCGCCTTCCCTATAGGGACCATAGTGTGAAACAGGAAGAGGAAATGACTCTAATCTCCTTAATTATTGGTCTCTGCGTTGGTCATGTGGATCCTTTCAAGATCTATTAGTCTGTCAACATAAATCAACACAGGCCCTTAAACGTGAGGGTAGAATACACTTTTTTTTTTTTTTTTTTTGAAAATTTCAGTTAGGAGTAACCAAATGTTAGGCTATGCTTCACACATGTAGCCAACATAAACAACAACTGCATATGAAAGTTATATATAAGACAGAAGGTCTCTCTCAGTGTACATATGAGATGAAGCCCATTATAGAGTTGTATTTGAAGGTGCCCTTTAGAGGTGTGAGCCTCTGATGGGAATGTGGCCATGATTATCTCAGTGTCGGACTGGCCCAGACACAATTGGATTGACAATGATGAATGAGAGTGCGCGGGAAAAAAGGACGTGTCGAATTAGGAACCATATGTCTACATCATAACAAAGGGTCTATGGGCCAGCGCCATTTAAAAGGAGAGTCTGTGCCTGTGTCAGCCTCGTTAAAAAGCCTGGACACTGAGCATAATGACTACATCAAATACACAAACCACAACCCCACCCCCAGAGGGTTGAGATAATAACCCAGGCTCTATCTGTGGTGATAACACACAGGGGATGTAATGCATAGGTGCTATAACACACAGGGGCTATAAGCGACAGGCATTTTAAATCACGGCAGCTAACACTCTCCTTCATCACGCTCGGCCTCTCACTCACCCCAGCGTGACCTTTTCTGTGCTCAGCACTGCGGGAGCCGAGAGACGCAAGTGTGCTGGGTGTGTGCTGTGTGTGCGCTTACCTCTGCCTTATTGATTTTTGGACTCTCAACGCACTGGGGTGACCACGGCTTCAGACATCAAGCTGTAGCCAGAGACTCCCATGTTGGGGAGATGAGGATGTTTATATTAAATTGGAGACAGGGAAGAGAACCCCCCCCCTTCTCTCCCACCCCTCCACCATGCCTAGAGCAGATTTGAGGTGGAGGTTTGAGGTGGGGGGTAGGATGGGTGTTAGGGGTCCAGTGGGGGGCTGAAATATTAACAGCATTCACCTGCCAGGGGCCGAGGCATTGATCAGAGAGTCCCTCCTTGCGCCGGACGGCCCTTTGATGAGGCCCCAGCCCAATTTGGCTGCAACCCCACTGGAGTCCCTGCGGAACTCAGCATCAAACAGGCAGATGAGAGAGAGGGAGATGAACAGGGGAGTGAGAGAGGAAGAAAGAGAGAGCGAGAGAGGGAGGGAGAGAGTCTGTGTATGTGTGTGTGTGTGTGTGTGTGTGTGTGTGTGTTTGTATACAGAGGAAAATAGCACTTGTGTGTAACGGGGGATCTAAAAAGGGAGTCTGTGTGTGCGTGGAGAAAAAGAGCGAGCGAGAGGGAGAGAGACAGAAAAAAGAAGAAAGATTTTATTTTCGTTCTGTGTAGAGCTCTTTCTTCATCCGTGCTGAAGCGTGACTTTGATGGGTGTTTGAAATGGGGGGTGGGGGCACCTTTTGTTCATGTGGTCACCAACCCCCCCAACACTGGGGTACCTCTGCCACCTCAGGCCTGTGCTGGTCAGAAAGAGAGGTGGTGGTGGTGGTGGGGGGGGGGGGGGGTATGAAACAGAGATCCCCTGCTGTGTTGGCTTTCATGAAGCAGGCAAACAGCCCCCCACCTCCCCTCTGCCTCCCCATCATCCTTAAATACAGGGCCTTCAGAGCCCCTGTCTCCCCGGGAGCTGCACCTTCCAGCGCCCTGTCCCAACACGCGTGTTTACCCCCACGTCAGTCGCCCTGACATGAGGGACGAGGGTGGCGCTGCTGGAATTGTGTGTGTGTGTGTGTGTGTGTGTGTGTGTGAGACACAGTGACAGCCATCAAGGATGGGGATGGGAAGGGGGTGGGAGTGATGGTGGTTGGAGAGTGGAAGGTTCCCCCTCATTTGTATTCGAGTGGCTGGGGTAGTCCTGGATACGCCTAGGAGACTGGAAAACATGCAGGCTTTTACTTGTATGTGTTCCTCACGGTGACGCCCGCTAGCCTACCCAAACAGATTTGAACCAACACCCCCCCCTATCCAGCGCTCAAGTGGAGGTAACTCTCAGTCATCCACTATTTTAAAGCCACAGAAAAAAAGGATTTAAGTTTAAAAAAAGCAGGCCTGACCTGAGAGGCTTGGGAATAATATTTGTGTCGTGAGCTTTGGCTCTACGGACGTAATTAAAGCAATGATGTGAATTTTGTCGCCGGCTCCCTTCTTTCGCTTCCCTCGACTCCACAAGGGCCCATTAGCCCTGAATGGCGCTTTGGAGAGAATCAGCAGGGCTTCCCTTTTGGCTTGTGCATTAAATACCCTCCATTTCCTTTCCTCGTATGCGGGGGCATTAACTGCGTTTGGGTCCCCTCAGACGCTCTCCAATCCTGGTGGAAGGGTGACCTCGCCAACCATGTCTTTCTTTATTCATTTGTTAAACGAAGGGCTCTATTTTTTCCTCTGACGCTTCGTCACGTAGCCTGACCTGCAGTGCACAGCAGTGACGAATGTCGAGGTCGCGGATTCCAAGGAACTTAGAGCACAAACAGTATGACATTGCTGTGTGTTGATTGTACGGTGGTGGGATGAGGCAATGTGGATAAAGCAATGACTACAGAAAAAAAGACACAGGAAAGTTGGCGTTTGTTTAGTGAAATTTTGATTTAATGAGACTTGTCAGACGAGCCCGCTCATTTGGCTTGATTGCAGAGCGCAATGAGTCACGGCCCTGAAACAAAAGCGCTTGTCAGAGCTGCTTTCGCCCCTCACCGTTCACGGCGGGGCTCTTTGTTGCGCTACAGAACGACGAAAAAACGATTTTCAAAAAGTGTCAAGTCATTGTGTTTTTGCCTTCTTTCCCCCGCAGTCTGTAACAAACGCAGCGGAGATCACAAGAGGGATTAGTGGAAGACTATGATTGTCTTGACAGCTTTCCAGAAGCCAGCGGCACTGACCACCCGCAACATCCCACCCTCCCTTTGAACACCCATTCCAAAACACACACAGAGACGCTAACTAGCTTCCATAGCACTAGCAGCTGCTAGCATTTAACCATTAAAATGTTACCTACGGTCCAGGTAAAATGTCCTTTAGCGCTTGAGATTTTGGAGTGGCTGTTTAGCACCATGCTATTGCATATTAGCTAACTGTGTTGGCTGTTGTTGTCTTGTCAGAGGTGTTGTGGACAGATAGATAGATGGAGGCTTGGGGAGTGGATGGATGGGTGTATGGGAGATTGATGTGGTTTGTTTGTTTGTTGTTTGCTGTTTGTTTGGGGTTTGTTTGTGTTTGTCACCTTGTTGTTGTTGTTGTCGTGGTGGGGAGGAGGGAAGGGAACCTCCGTGTTGAGTGAGGAGGAGGGCTGAGTGCACAGCTTCATAAATCAGCAGGGTGAGCGGTGGGGGAAAGCCACTGTGAAAGGGTTGCTTGTGTGTGTCCACACACACACACACACACACACACACACACACTACGCACAGAGGCAAACTGTCCACACAAATACACACACACATACACCCTTAAACTCTGAATGCTCACATACATGTATGCATACACACACTCACACTCAAACTAAACACACACACACAAATACACTGACTCATAGTCACAAACACACTTGCATAGATACGCTGTGCACACAACCTATATGTAATGTGTGCACACTTACATTAATGAACATACTAAAACAGATACTTACAAACAATGAGGCACCCCTTTATA
>PYXC01000407.1:2115000-2125000 GCA_015244755.2 Tenualosa ilisha
AGAGCTCATGCACAGGGTGTAGCTATAGCCGCTCCCAGTGTGGCCAGCAATGGTGCTAGCTAACTAGCCTCCCCTAATGAGAGGACAGGGTAGAGCTGTAGCCGCTCCCATTCTAACATGCTGCAGCAGAGTGGAGAAGGACTCTCAGCGTTGTGTAGCACTAACCCACATTAGAGCCTGGTGCTGGCTGTGGGGCAACACAGTGCTGAGACGACAGACTTAATGTGGAGGAAAAGGAGGCCAGTTAAAGCTCACTTTGTCATTACACACACACACACACACACACACACACACACACACACACACACACACACACACACACACACACACTCCACTCCCTCCCAGTAGATGTACAATATGAATTCATCTGAAAGCTGAGAGAAGCAGAATGAAAAGCTTTTCAAAGTCCCTGCCTCTCGGTCTCTTTTCCTCCTCTCTTTCCCTCTCTCTTTCTCGTTCTCTCTCTCCCTCTCTTCCTTCCTCTCTGCGTGGCATCTGAGGGGAATGCTGAGGCCTTGTCATGGTGCCGCGTGGCGCTCTTAAGTGCTCTCGTTCGTGCCTGCTGTACAGCAAGATTAGAGAGGGCAGGCAGAGAACAGGGAGGACAAAAAGCTTATGTTCCTCTGTTACAATAGGCTGTGCTTTTTATGCATGCGTTGTACGCCACAGGGCCCTGGTGTGTGTGTTTTCTCTATTTGTGGCGCTCTCTTAAACAAGTGTTTTTGGTCAGCCTGAGTGCACACAGACACAAGCAGAGGAATTCTCTCTTTTCTTTCCTTCTCTCTCTCTCTCTCTCTCTCTCTCTCTCTACTTTTCTCTCACTCATGCTTGAAAGTACCATCTCTGTGGCTCAACCAATGTGCATGTCTCTCTATCTGAAAAGAGACGTTTAAGGTTGATTCTCAGATCGTCAAGTACACTTGAATTTATATGTTTCCTCTCTCTCTCTCTCTCTCTCTCTCTCTCTCTCTCTCTCTGTGTCTCGCTCCTCCTTTCTTTCTGAGCAGCGAAGAAGACGTGTGCGACGACTGACTTTGCCTGTAAGAATGGTCAGTGTGTTCCGGCACGCTGGAGATGTGATGGGGAGCCCGAGTGTCCCGACGGATCTGATGAAGCAGATGCTACCTGCAGTAAGACATTTTGGGATTTCTCCCAAGTGTGTGTGTGTGTGTGTGTTTCTGTGTGTGTGTGTGTGTGTGTGTGTGCTTGTATATGTGCCTTTGAAAGAGGACATACTGAACATACTGATATCCAAGTGTTTGTGCAGTGTTTGTGTGCTCCACTAATTGGTAGTGCCAATGTGTTTGCCTTCCCCCCTGAGTGAAAGTGGCGTTCACCCATCAGCAGCTGTGCCCATCGACCTTTGGCCCGTCACATCTGACGTCGAGAGGCACTAGAGGCGCTGTGGATGTTTTTCACCTCTGCTCTCTCGTCATCTTTTCCTCCTTCTCCTCCTCTTTCTTCTGTCTCTCTTTCTTTCCCTCCTCCTCTCCCTTTCTCTGACTTCCCTTTCCACCCCTCTTCTCACTGGTTGGTTGGTTGATGGATGACAGATTTGAGAATGAATCTTCCCAAGAACAGACAGGTTCTCTCCTCCCATCAGAGGAAGCCATGTACCTAGTTATCCATGGACCAGAAGGATCTGCCCTGGATAAACAAACAGTCAAAACAAACAAACAAACAAACAAACAGTGGTTTGCTCTGAGCTCCTGCTCATCACTCCAGTCAGAGTCGGTACTGACTCACCTCCTCACGCTCACAGACGTCCCACGCTTTGGGCCGAGAGAGGGCAGGTGGGGGGCACTTCTGCTATGATTGGATCTTTTTTCTTCTGCTGTTCTAGAAGTAACTTGTTACTTTCTAGCAGGTGATGGTAGACCAGAGTTCTGAAATGTCTTTCCCACCACAGAGTTCTGGTCTGTGGCCCAGGAGAGATGGAGCGCAGAGCCCTAGGGGGAATGGGTTCAGATTCCTCCCCGAGGGGTTCAGGGTGAGGGTCTCAAGTGGGGGTCAACTCTCTCAATTCCCCTGACCTTGGAAAAAAAAAAATTCTATTTCTGTTTGTCTCCAGGTTCAGGAATGAGGAGTGATCAAATGTGCAGTGACACTGAGTCCTCAAAGCTCAAAGCAGGTTTATTGCATTGAGCGTGATGTGGCTCAGACAGAACACAACACACTGCACATGCGTGTGCACTAGGACACACATACACACACACATTCACAGTCTGTCACACAGAAATGTCATTTATGTTTACATCCAAAACATACATACATGTGCACGCACATGCGCACACACACACACACACACACACACACACACACACACACACACGCATGCAGACATGGCCACACAACACATCACATTCCAGCCAGTGGACGACAAGGTCAGCAGGCACTGGCCTGTTGCAGGCAGACCCATTCCTTTATTTCAGACCAGGCCAGATGTGGCCGTGAGATTGCTTTTGAAAATTGCTTTCAGCAGTAGCCTGTGCCCTCCGTCGGACTGACCCGTGTGTCAGATCGAACAGGCCAGCAGAGAGGGAGTGAGGGCGAGAGGAGACAGGTCCGTCGTCCAGTATGGTCCATTTACGGAGGTCACGGGGGGGGCACCTGGATTCAGCGTGGTCGTAATAAACGCGAGGTCACCCTAGGGTGTGTTTCTATTTTGTCGCTAATGGAAAGTCTTTTGGGGCCACATGTGATCCACCCATCACTCCTAAAGACTATTTGACTATTAGGCTTTCTGCTGTGAGGAAGCTGTGGAAGAAAGCTTCCTCTCACATGGGGGTTTGCCAAAATAGTGGGCATTTGTCACCACCACACTCTCTACCTCATAATCAGTACATTTGTGACCACTTTGTTGCCTGCTCTCAAGATGAGTCTTCGGAGCAGCTCCTCCGTACTGGATGATGAGCCTTGCTGGAGCGAACCCTGATACATCCTCTCGCTCTCCGCCCTCCGGGGGGCGTTTAACCGCAGGGCTACGAAACACTGCGGCAGCATTCATGTTCTGTTTGGCGAGTAATGGTGAAAAATGAGGTTTGGTTCACCAGCACTATCCCGCGGTGCTGCCGATGTCTTGATCAATGGTCACAGCCAGCAAAGTCATTAGAGTTGCATTAAAAAGTAATAAACAGTGGCGTGTGAACACGAGCCGCGTGCTTATTTCACTCCCATCCCCATACGGATCACCCGCTGGTGTAATTATGAAAAATGGAAATGCCAACTGCCCTGTAATTAATCAGAAAGGATGTTGTTGGGAATATCAGGTGGCACACTTCCTGTTCGACCTCTGTCGGTGGCGGCGGATGGGATGGGCGACCCCTCCCTTACAAGCATGTCATCCTGTTGGCGACAGATGGGTCAAACATAGGGCTCTGGCATTAGTGAGCAGCTGCTCAAAGATTAGGTGCTGGAGTCATTGCTAATATATTTCCCTTTATGGAGCCTGGGCTGGGGCCTGATACCCCCCCCAGTGGGTTTTAAAGTGATAATGGATGTGATTATTACTGGATCTGGGTTTTGGGGGGTTATGGGCCTTTGGAGCGCAAAGACACAGTGCTGCTGCATTTGGCCTTGCTTCAGCATGATTACTGGGATTTTTAAAAATAAAACATCACAGAGTTGAGCGAATATGATGCTGTCTTTCAGCACCAGCCTTGATTGTAAACTGCTCATCTAAAATCAGACAGATGAATACTAATGGTGTATTGTTCCTCATTTCCATTTACTTAACCATTCATTTGGATCAGCTCCACGTACTCCAGGGGTCATTCCATACATCAGAAATCCACAAACTTTATTACATCTGGATCGGCGGAGCACATCTCTAGACTTCATCTGCTTCCTACATGAGATCCCAGCCCCCCCCCCACCCCCCGTGCAGTGGCTTGATTAGTTTGCAATTAACATTCTACCTTCACTCCTCCACTCCTCTCTGAAACAAGCCCGTCTCAGGCCGTTGATCCCTTCAGACAGCTAAATAATGCAACTGATTGGATTGATTTCCCATGAAAGGAATCAATGAGTTTTTGCCCAGGAGATCAGCACAATCACATTACGCCCAGGGCCCTCCAGACTGCTTGTCAGGAGTTTTTGGTAATTACAAAATTTTCATGCGAAATGAGACTGAAGAGTCAGAAAAAGACAGATTTCTGCTTCCTTCAGTAGTGATCCTTCCACAGCGTAATGTTGTCTGTTTAGAGCTGAGTTTAGCTGTCAGCTAAAACAGCACAGCTCATGGGGAGTCTTTGAAGCACTTGAAAGTGTAGAGGACAGTCCGCCTCTTGGTGTTGACTTATCCATCTGAGCACCAGAGTGTCACTCTGTCTGCCCGAGCCTGCTGCGTCCTCGATGGATTAGCCGGTGATGAGGCGAGCCGTGGCCTCCATGAGAGCAACAAGAGCACTTCATGGTTCGCACACAGGAGCCCACTCCCCACTTCTGTCGTCCGGGCACCTCCGCCGGGCAGGGTGAAGAGTCTCCTTCTGACAGCCCATTATTTCCAGCCCACGTCAGTCGATTTAGCCGAAGCCCAAGAGCGTCTCGGCAGGTGGGAGTGGGGGGGGGCAGTGGAGGTGCGGGGTGCGGGGATGGGGGTGGGAGTGGGTGTACGGGGGAGAAAACATGCAAAGTTTGACGTGGAAAGACCACACTTCAAACTTTTCCCTTAGTCATGGCCACAAAACCCACTTGGAAAGAACTCTCGAGAAAAAGAAGTGGGTCTGTTGTCTTCGAGACGTCAAGAGCAGAGGAAATGACTGAAAGCCAGTGTGGTTTGCCCTGGTTCATTGTCTGTGTGTGCGTCAGAGCCTGACCCCCGTGCACCTTCACTGCTGGACTGCACCAGGAGACAAAAGCCAGAGCCTATTATAGCGTGGCGGAGCTGGTTTTCACTAGTTAATTATTGGGAATATTAGTGAAGGATTCAGTCAGATGCCGCGGACAGCTTCAATTTCATGCTTCAAGTGGCAGTTCTCCCAGTAATTTCCCATGTGACAGAGCTCAGGCAGCACTCTTAGGCCAACTGGTGACCTCCCCTTTACACACACACACACACACACACACACACATGCACGCACACACGCGCGCACGCACACACACACACACACACACACACACACACTTACCTGTCACCAACCTCTCTGGCCATCAAGACCTTTGCAGTAGTGCTGAGGTAGTTGTGCAGGCTGACTGTTTGTTTGACAGCAGCGAGTCCATTGATTAGAGCAGGTTCTGGTCAACACTGCAATCACAGAGTCTGTTTGGATGTACAGTAGCAGAATTCTCACGAACCTGCTGTGCCCTCCACTGTGAGCGACACTTGGATGAACCATGTGAGACAGATGAGCCACATTCTATCTTTTGATGTTCTATGGCTCTGGCCCTTTCTGGTGTGTCTGTCTCAGTCCAATCGAGTCCACTTGACAGCATACCTGTCAGTGGGAGAGAATTCAGCTAATTAGAAGGAGAGCTGTTGTGACAAAGACAAGAGGGTTTGAAGTAAATTGCTGGGTATGGTTGGAGCTGAGAGGCTCTCTATCTCTCTCCCTTACCTCCATCATATCTGTGTCACTCCATTTGCTTCCCACCTGACGGACACTTTCAGTGCACCTGGAAAAGAATTGGCTCTGGATTCTGACATCATCTTGCATGTCTTTCACACACCATCTGGCAGCAGCAAGTCATGGTGTGATATCTGTCATTTTATTTGGGATAGTATGTATGTGTTTGTGTGTGTCTGTGTGTGTAAATGAGATAGAGATCTCATGAATAATGTTACCAGCTGCAAATGTTAAACACGTCCATCAGAAGAAATGGTACACGTGCATGCATAACACAATAGACAGAACAGCGGGCTGAACAGTTTCTCTTTAGCCTGCCCTCAGCAACATCTAGACTACTCCATTGTCTCTCCCCAAGTGAAACGTAACTGTCAGGCATGGCAAACCAAATCTTCAGCCGAGCGTGCTGTATCTGTCATGCACAAGATACGTCTTCACCCTCACGTACGCAGACTACAGGGTTTCCATCAATGCCATTTTTACGCATCATTAGCGGTCCTGAGCTCCACAGCCAACCATTGATCCTTCATCATGAAGCCCTCAGGGGTCTGGTTCTCCCAGCCACGCATATCACACACGTACACACACATACCTGTCAGTGTGTATATACATGTCTGTGAACCCACGTGTGGATGCACTAATGCACACCCACACTGATATATGCATGCATAACACACACGCACGCACACACACACACACACACACACACACACACACACACACACACACACACACACACACACACAGACACACACAAACTTACGAGCTTGACAAAGATAAGACAAGCAAAGTAGTCTTTTTTAATCTTCTTAGGTTATTGGATGGTCTATGTGAATGTAAGAGCTTTGTGGACCCCCAAGATGCGTTGCATTGATTGCTGATTGACGACACCTTTGTTTGCCCTGTTATTTACTGATAGGCGCTCTTTCAGTGTGCAGTGGAGCCAGGCTGGCCAGTGCTGACACAGCTTTTATAGGTGCTGAATGCAAAGTGCCTTTAGAGTCTCACTGTTTTGTCTAGAAGTTTCTACCAGCGCCTATATCAGTCTCATTAAAACCAGCTGGTGCTGCTATTTCAGCGCAGTCTGGGGAAGTGGCAATTTCCTCTCAATGAGAGTGTGGATGTACACGTGTGTGTGTGTGTGTGTGTGTGTGTGTGCGTGTGTGAGAGACAGAGAGTGTGTGCGTGTGTGTGTTGAATCTCTTTCCCTGTTATGCTCTTCTCTGGTTGGATTTCTTCACTATAGTGGCCTCTGAAATGTTGGGGAGGCTTTAGCTCTCTCTGCTGTGAGCCATACAGACATGACAATGTCACCCTTCCTCCATCTCAAATAACCCCCCCACCCCCAGCCCTGCTATCTTTGGGGTGATACCATAGCACACATCCCTTCATATTATAAATTTGACTTGCATTCTCCGCTTTTCTCTGTCTGTCTTCCTTTTTCTTTCACGTCTACCTCTCTCTCTCTCTCTCTCTCTCTCTCTCTCTGTCTCTCTCTGTCTCTTTCCTGCCGTCTGTGTTGTTATGTTGCTCTGTCTCTCTCCACCCCAGGCTTACTCGGGAGCGTTAGAGATTAGTTTTTCACAAGGCGCTCCTAATCACACACAACCTTGATTAGCAGCCGAACAGCGGAGTCACAGAGAGAGATCCTCAGTCAGTCCCTGTCATAAATTGGATTGTGTGTGTTGAAGGAGAGGGGCGTGAAAGCGCTTCACAAACACATGAAACAAATTAACGGGGCTTTAAAAAAAAAAAAAAAAAAAGAAAAAAGAGATAGCTGCTCATCCTCGTTAAATGCGTTGTAGTTGCGTGTCAAGCTACCCTCTAAAGATCTTCAAAGAGGAGACAGCGGGGCTTAACTTCAGCATTAAGATATCACAGGATGGGGGGATTGGGACAAATTAGTCAATATCAAACCACAGGCCGCCTCCACCAACATCCCTCCATTTTAATTGAATGTGCGGCGAGACAAAGCACACTATGAGAATCAATCAGACTTTTGGGTTCTCACATTACTCCAGCTGCAACAAGCATCAAAAAGGATTCACCAGAGGGACCAGCAAATACAGACACAGCAACACACACACGCACACACACACACACACGCACACACACACACATATACACACACTCACACACCCACAAACACACACAGGCACACACACACACACACACACACATCTTTAACAGACAGTTTGTCTAATACTTTATTTTTGGGGCCCATTCAAAAAACAGTAGGTAGAGGTGCTCTCTATCTCTTTTTTCCTCTCGTTTCTCTCACTTTCTTTGTCTCCTCACGTCCCTCTCTCTCCCCCTCTCTCGCTCCTTCTCTCTCTCTTTTTCTCTCTCCGCCGTCTGGTGCTTCACGCTCCACTTTCCTCCTGGGTAGCACACACGGTGCTGATAAACAGGGCCACGGGGATCCTCATTCTGCTCGACTGTGTGTGTGTGTGTGTGTGTGTGTGTGTGTGTGTGTGTGTGTGTGTGCATGCTGGATTGCCCAATCTCTGTGCATATGGGTGGGCAAGCAACAGCAACGCTGACAAAATAGCTTTACTTATCTGAGCAACCTGGGACAGATGTCTGGCTACATCATGATTGAGTTATTCTGATAAAGACATTGATTCAAAATGATTAGCATAAATCATTAGCATATTTAATACGCTGTTGGAGAACACTTGATATCTGTGTAATAGTAAGTAGTAAAGCTATTATTATGACGTAGTTTCTAAAAAAAAAAAAAACCAGACTTCTAAATGTATTTTCATGTATTTGTATTTGTAGCTTTATTTGTCAATTTCTTCACATGTACAAGACATACAAAGGAATAGATATACGCTTCCCACTCCCCCTGTAGTGGGGAGAGCAAGAGGTCGCTGCATCAGAGACGCTCCACCTATGTATGTGTTTGCATGTATGTGATTTAAAGGGGCAGTAAGCGATGCTGGTGGAAATCACGTTTGTTTATGTTTGCAGATGCTTTTGACCAACAAAGCTTATATTAGATTTGACCCGAAGTCCCAACAAAACATGGCACTAACATAGCTAACTCCAGTCTTCGGACCATCTGGAGAAACTCAATGTTATTGTTTGGGGGGCAAGCTGCCCCCATTTGTTTGTGTCAGGAGCCAGGGTATTGTGGAAAAAAAAACTGATTTTTTCACAGTAGAATGAAGGGCTAGTGGTTCATGAGGAAACATTATTTTTATGCCATAAAAAAGTGTTGTTGGTTTACAAACCGCATAACATTGCTAACTGCACCTTTAATATGACGCATCTGTAATGTACTGTATATGTTGTAGCCCAGGCCTAAGCCTGAGATGGAGGTTTCCTCCCCCCTCCTCCCTGATTGGCTGATGAGAACATTAGTCTTCCCCTGGACTCAAACATAAGAGACTCCACTTTTCAGAGATTGCTTTTTTCTGTTCATCGTGATGGCCGCTGGGACCTCATGGTGTTTTTTGGGAGCTGGGCGTCTGTCTAGTCTGCTGTGAGGATGACTGATGGGGGCTTGGATGGTAATGAGGCCTGATCATCTGTTTACAAACTGGAGATGGAGGCAGCCGTCGACTCTGCCAGAAAACTTGCCAAACGCGTCATAATAAATTAATGACTCACACTGCAACATGTTATGAATCCTTACTACATGGGGCGTTCTTAATGACTTTAAAAGGTCAGTTTTATACATTTCCCATGGTGCCGCTGGTATTTCTGTCCATTTGCCTGCTCTGCAGACCAGTCCTGGGGCCTACAGATGTCCTAATGAATCTCACTCAAAGGACTGTGTGTGTGGGTGCTACATGTTGCACATAGCCTTCTCTGGATAGACTGCACACGCTGAAAAACACAGAGAGGAACTGATGACAAAATGAGCCCAAATAGTCGTGACAGGAGCGTAATGATGAGTGACAAGCTGCCCATACTGAAAGGCTGCTCTGATTGGTTAAGAATGTGGAAAGAAAAGTCAGAGCTCTAATAGAACAGGCTGCTCTGATTCCAAGTGAACCGTTTGCACAAAAGGCTTGACTCGTATCCATATACTCCGCTGTGTCTGCGCTGCCTTTTAATTTAGCATTTGCATTTCAGAACACACTCACTGAGATGGTGAAAGCATTTAATGAGTGTGTTTTTCTTTTTAAACATTCAGATGAAATCCTTTTTGGCCATATTTGACATAGATTATGAGTGTATCTGCAGGCGGTGTCTGCATAATTTGAACAGTTAGAGCAGTGGGTTCATGCCATTAAATAAGGCATTAGGTGGAAGTAATTGTGCTACTGCTGCCGTCCCAGACATATTTCCAACCCTAGTCCCAATCTGGTCTTCATGGCCTTGTTAAGGAAGTCAGCTTGGCTAGAAACAAAGCACACTAACAGCACAATAACACTTACAGGTTGTGTGTTATGAAGGATCCCCATGGCAAATCTATGGAGATG
>PYXC01000407.1:2135000-2250000 GCA_015244755.2 Tenualosa ilisha
ACACACACACACACACACACACACACACACACACACACACACACACACACACACACACAAACCAACAGGCACATACTACCCTATAGGACCCAACAGCAGTACAACACCCTTTGCCAAAAAAGTGCATGCCTCTAGATTCACATTCATAAAGCAATATCGATTTCAGGTTGAAACCCATAGATATGTGACCTATACGTCTATTGATTTTACCACCTCGTGGGTTAAGGAGGCATTAGATATCATATGCTTGCCCTTTATGCTTTATGGTGGCTCAACTCAACTGAACTACTAACAAAAACAGAGAATCTAGCATTGTCTCTGTGACTGTAAGATATGGGGGATTTATGAAAGAGCGTGAGCAGAATACAAAACCAAAATGAATAGTGTAGATTGGGACCATGTGTAGACTGGCCTTCGTTCCTTGGTGCTATGATTACTAGCAGTGCTCTCAAAAGGGATGGTTCACAAGCAAATGTTGTTTGCACAGATTGGACTTGTTGATATTTGCCATTCATGCATCTGCATGTTATAGGCTCAGGATTGTACTCGGGGTATGTAAACATTGTATACACACGTTTGTAAATGAAACATCGATTTGAGTCATTCTTTCATTCACACTTGTATTTAGCCATCTAGCAAACACCTAAATCACAATCCAATCCACATAGCAACAGTGCCCCGCTCTCTGGGGGCATTTACATTATCAGCATTCGCTTGTGCTCTCGGGGGAATTGAAAACATGACCTTGGAATCACCAGTGTGACGCTCTGACAATTGAGCTCCATTTACCATTCCATTTTAAATGTTATTAATCCAATCATTGCCTACTTCTAATCCATTATGAGCTGTTACAGTACTTATTTTCTTTGTGAATGATTAATGGGCAGTTTGGAGAGTGATGTGGGAATCACAGCGTTCACAATACCAGGCAGACGAGGCTCTCTGAGAGGCCCTGTGAGAATGGGAATACAACATGACATAATGCCTTCACATCCCGACCCTTCTGAGTCTGAGTGTCGGGTGATGTCCTCCACTCTCTCTCTTTCTCCCTCTCTCTCTCTGTGTGTGTGTGTGTGTGTGTGTGGTAATGATGAGCGTGGCTGTAGGCTCATCAGGCAAGGCTGCTGCCACTGTCGCTTCTGCAGTTTTTTCATCCCCAGGGAGATGGCACTCTGCCTGCCCTCACTGTACAGAGCCCCCCTCCCCTCCCCTCCCCTCCCCTGCCCTCCACACAGTTCAGCCTTAATTCCTCCTTAATTATGAATGGCTAATCTCTCCCCTAATTCTCTGGGAAGGGCCGCTTCTGGCTGGAAGGGGAGGATTTGAGTGTCTTGGATCGTCTGCTTTCTCTAGACTATCCCCACCAACCACCACCGCCTCAGTCACCGCCACCCCTACATACCCTGACATCCAGGACCCTTTAAGCAGAGGAGAAGAGAGCTGGCAGGAAGTGGCAGACCTTATAACTCTGGCCCAGTGCTCCTCCATCTGCCCCTGCGTGTGGGAGGCTCTGTATATAGTGTTCTCATAAAGGAGGAATGTGTATGTTCCTCTCTCCCAGCACCTCTGTACTCTACGTCTCTACTCACCCCCTCTCTCTCAGTCCTGGAACAATGACTCAGTGAGAAATTCATGGGGAACAGCTTTTAGGATATTTCATTCTTGGGGGGATTTTCTCTTTTTCTCTCCTTCTCTCTCTCTCTCTCTCTCTCTCTCTCTCTCTCTCTAACCCCATCTCTGTTGCCATCTCTTTTTCTGTTTGTCACAGTTGTGTTATCCCTCTCTGAGCTGGAATCAATGGAACAGGTGGAGTGTAGAGATCAATTGTGTCTTCAGTCGATGGGCGCCTGTGTGGCCTCTGTTTGTGCATGGACTAGTTAGCCGTCACTCCCATACTCTCTCTCTCTCTCTCTCTCTCTCTCTCGCTATGTTGACACAACCAGGCCAACATGTCTTAATTTGTCATCACGGTCATCACAGGCTAATCTCACTTCCCCTTAAACAGCAGATCATAATCATGATAGATGGACGCGCTGACAGCGTTGTCTGTCGGACCACGGCGAAACACACTCTCACACACGCCACGTTTTTCATCGGGCCGTGTTTTTCATTTTGAACCCTATGCTGAATTGACAGCGGTGGTTTTCATCTATCATGCTTTCAGATGTATACATCGGAAGTGAAGTGGAAAATAAGGGTCATTAACATCCCACCAATATTTCATCCTAGCGCTGAGGAGTAATTGATTTTGCCAGCCTCTTCTCCTGTCTCTGCTAGTCAGTTGTGTTTTCCTTACTGTACACTTCTAATACCATCTTGTGATCTCTGATCTCTGACAGATTCCTCTCTCAGTCTCCACAGTATGTAAGGCACTGTGTGCTGGAATACGGTCCCATATACATATTAATGTGCCATACATTTACACATAGTGTGTGAATATAAATATGTAAATGGAATATGCCATAGTTTGTGTGCTGATGCATTACTGGGTCTATGAGCATTTGCTCCAAGGCAGACTTAAACCAATACACAAACCCAGGCATTGGCTTGCTCACACACCCACACACACACACACACACACTCACCATATTCACTTTCTCACTCTCTTGTTAACATGCACACACATACACCATTCTGTGGAGCTCAGCACCATTTAAAAAGAGCCATCTCTTTCATCACATATATTCTGCAGCAATTTGCTTGAGAAAATTTGAGTACTTTCCACCCCACATTAACCAGCAAGGCCAGGCTCTGAATTATGCATTGACAAATATCACTTTGTAAAAACCCTGTTCTCTTCACTC
Organism: Tenualosa ilisha; assembly: GCA_015244755.2. Taxonomy (NCBI): domain Eukaryota; kingdom Metazoa; phylum Chordata; class Actinopteri; order Clupeiformes; family Clupeidae; genus Tenualosa; species Tenualosa ilisha. The sequence continues at coordinate 2,137,805 of PYXC01000407.1, forward strand.
CCATCCTTTCTTTGTCCTCCTTCTCCTTCTGCATCTTCTCTTCCTCTCCTCCACCTCCTCCTCCTCCTGTTCCCCCTCTTCCTCTTTCATTTTCCCTTGAGGCGGCCCAAAATGATACAGACCGAGCTTTTAACTTTAATTACGACTACTAATTGTCTGTGACTGTATACTGAATTATACATGCACAGCCTGGGCACCACTACTACTCGGTCTTCTCCTGAATGAAGCGATCTCAGCGCAGAAGGTTTACTGGCTTCTAATGTGTGTGTGTGTGTACGTGTGTGTGTGTGTGCGTGTGTATGTGTGTGTGTGTCTCTGTGTGTTTTAAACTCCGGTGTGGCCCACCTGCTGTGTAGAGACTGGGGTGTGGACTGGTGCTGAGAGATGATGAAGGTGAGAGAGGCTCTCTAATAGAGGGGAGGCTGTAATAAGGGACCGGACTAGTGCTTAGCGCTGAGGCGGAATTAGCCGACGCCGTGCCTGATTGAAGGTCGTGCTGCTGCTAGCCTCCGTGCCTTTGTGCAGCTTAAAGGGGGGTGTGCTGGGGAGTCCAACTTCTCCAAAGTGTTGTTAAGCACTGTGGTGTTTTAAAAAGTCAGTCATGCTGAGCCTGCTGGTTTTACACATTACTTTTGCATGGCATGAGACAGCAGCTGTGATGTTGCTAATTGCAGAGTCAAAAATGACCTGCAGGTTGACAGGTCTTACCTAAATTCTCAGGGCCTGCCTTACATATGCACCTGTAGGTGGCGTTCTGTCGAGGGCGGTAGACCAAGGTGAAATTTTGTGTGGCATGACTCTGAGTAAGTAAAGTTTGAAGGACTTCTCGAATGCCACGACAGCATGAACTTTCTGGCCTGTGGAAGAAGGAGAAGGCGGGGCCTCGGCACCGCTGTGTTTTCTCATAATAAGCAATCTGCTCGTGGGCTGATGGGCCGGGGATTTATGCCTGAGGTCGGCTGCCATCCGCTGACTGCACCTTGTCTGCGAGGCTTGTGGAGGCCTGACAAGTTTGGCAGTTATTTATGAAACAAGCCACCAATCTCGCTGCGGGGGACTGTGTGCACAGATGCTTGAGATTAGACATCAGAGATGATATTTTTTTAGAGCAGAAGGGAATTGTTGCTCACACACACACTCACACGCAAACACAGATTCATATCTTATATACTCAAGATATGAATCAAACAAGAACACACACTCACACACACACACACAGCGTAGCTGACAGGGTGAGTGAAGTGGAGCCTGTGTGCGTCTGAAGAGGTTCCTGGTTAATTGTGATTGATTAATGTAGTGCGCGTTGTCATAGGCCCATGGCTCCAGCTCACAGACTCAGGGCCATGGCTGCTAATGAGGATGGACGGGACGTGAGGGCGCGAGATGGAGCTCCATGCTGATGCACAACTCCTTACTGTAAAAACAGATGACAGGCGCTGCTGAAGGTTACCATGGGTGCCCATTGTTATACTGTGGCGATTGGTTTAGACCCTTGCTCTTGTCAGTGCAACTTGTTAAGCTGGCTTAAAATATTCAGGCCTTGTGTTTTTTGGCCTTTTGGAAGGTATTATTTATGATCTCAGCAACACCTAGGAAGTAAAGAGTGATGGATGGTTATGGAAGGGAATGAGAGTGGGCAATTATGGGATGTTCAAGCAGAGATCCCTGTTGGTGTATTATACTCATGTTATATTCTCAACAGCACAGATATTGCCAAGAGTCATTGAAGCTTATGCTTTATGTAAACAGACTGAGTAAACAGCACAGAAGCAAAATGCTCTTGGGCATCAATGCAGCAGAAGGCTACACACACCCACTTTGAGTTGTAATGATCTTGTAATGATTTTACTATTTAATGGGGTACAGTGCAAGTGGAATAGCAAGTGAGGTGTAAGGTGTGTGTTTGCGGAGTTAAGAATGTAAACATTCTTTGCTAGCGTTCTTTTTTCTCCCTCGTATTCTAATGCCTGGGCCTTTATGGAATTATTGAGGTTAATTAGGCACCAGGGCTTTGTGTTGTCACATGCTGCTACTGGGGCGAAGTGTTTTGCTTTCTCTCTCACTCTATCTTTTTCTTACCATTTCCTTTTCTCTCGCTCACTCTCCTTCTCTGTTTGTCTTTGTTCCCCTCTTTTTCACTCGTCGGTGCTTTAAAGTCCTTGGCTCACCATGAGGCTACAGCGGTTCCTTCAGAAACAGGCAGAGTAGCCATTAGGGAGATCCAGGCCTCGTGTGGGGACACACAGGAACACACACACACACACACACACACACGGGTGGTCACACAAGGCATTCTCCTCCTCCCCTACTCTACTCTACTTTATATGAAACACTGCAGTCTTTCGTTTTCACTGTTTTTATTCAATTCCACAGAAGGCACGTTTTCACAACCAAAAAATGAAATACTGTACTAAAGTAGAGTAGTGTACTTTACAGTAAGTGGGCTCATGGGTCCTGCTGTTGCTCTTATGTCATCAGAAATATGGGTTCTTGCATGACCTCTTCGACCACGTCCACCTCTCTCTCTCCTCTACCTCTGTCTCGAGCTCTCCCTGCCTCGACCACGTCCACCTCTCTCTCTCCTCGACCTCTGTCTCGAGCTCTCCCTGCCTCGACCACGTCCACCTCTCTCTCTCCTCTACCTCTGTCTCGAGCTCTCCCTTCCTCGACCATGTCCTCTCTCTCCTCTACCTCTGTCTGGAGCTCTCCCTTCCTCGACCACGTCCACCTCTCTCTCTCCTCTACCTCTGTCTCGAGCTCTCCCTTCCTCGACCACGTCCTCCTCTCTCTCTCCTCTACCTCTGTCTCGAGCTCTCCCTGCCTCGACCATGTCCTCTCTCTCCTCTACCTCTGTCTCGAGCTCTCCCTTCCTCGACCACGTCCTCCTCTCTCTCTCCTCTACCTCTGTCTCGAGCTCTCCCTTCCTCGACCATGTCCTCTCTCTCCTCTACCTCTGTCTCGAGCTCTCCCTGCCTCGACCATGTCCTCTCTCTCCTCTACCTCTGTCTCGAGCTCTCCCTTCCTCGACCACGTCCACCTCTCTCTCTCCTCTACCTCTGTCTCGAGCTCTCCCTTCCTCGACCATGTCCTCTCTCTCCTCTACCTCTGTCTCGAGCTCTCCCTGCCTCTGTGCTTGCAAAGTTCTCAAAATGGCTCACAGTAACTGGTGCCTTTTTGTAACTGACTGATTGGTGCTCAGTGTTGTAAGTAAGTATTTTCAGGTGTGTGTCTAAGTATTTTCAGTTCCCCAGTGTGTTTAGTATTTTGAATAGATGTGTTTTCCCAATGGTGCCCTGAGATTTCATTTTTGAGCAATGTGACTTATGTATGAAATAGTGTGTAGCGTGCAGGAGCAAGTGCGTTGCAGAAAGGATCAAGTGTGTTGCAGAATTGTAACTAAAGTGCAAAGCAGCACTTTTGTTTAAGGTATGGTTACACTTTGTTTAGGATATAGTGACAACAACTGCAAGCTGACTTACTTAGCTTTAAGCATGTATCTATAGTAATCAAGCAATGGGTAAAAACTGTAATGATTTCTGAAACTGATTATGTGGGTGTTTGTGTTTGTGTGTGTGTGTGTGTGTGTGTGCTCGCGTGCATGTTTACAATGGTTTGCTACTTTATTTGTGTCTGGTCTGCTCACCCCACTCTCATCTCCAGGCGCAGAGAGAGTACACAGCTTTATAACAACAAAAGAATTTTAAATGCAACACAAATTTGCATTAAGGGTTAGTGTGACAGCATTTCCACTAATAGTCTCTATGATGCTAATGTGCTAGTCTGCTCAGTGCGCTGAACTTTCTCAATATTTATAGTGTATGCTCTAACCAAACACAACCCCACTGAGCGTGCTCACTAGTGACCAGGCCATAGCGGCCGCATCCTTAGTGTGACCTACATTTAATGTTATTGCCCTTTGTTTCATAGCGAGACGCAATGAAACATTACTAGCTTTCCACTCTCGGGGTTATGGTCAGGTCAGGGGCAGTGGGAAGTGAATGCAAGGGCTAATAGGATACTGGAGGATCCTCCTGGGTACCCAGAGCTTAACAGGAAAGGCTTTCACCCACATCACATTGTCAAGTGTGTTTTTCGTGTCTGTGTGTGTGTGTGTGTGTGTGCATGTGTGTGTGTGTGTATGTGTGTGTATGTGTGACAACAACCCACACTTAATCAGTTAGCCCCATGGCTGTGTCTGGAGTGGAGCGAGCAGGCGTGTGATTCCGCCCAAGGTTAGTGGCGTCTCTGCTGAGCCTCAGAGTGATCCTGTGTGTTCATATGAGACCCATGGGATGTCATGGATTGAGATCAGTTGTCTGTGACTGTGTGTGTGTGTGTGTGTGTGTGTGTGTGTGTGTGTGTTGATGTGCATGCGGTTGGAACTTCCTCCCTGGAATTTGTTTGTGCTGTCATTGCATTTAGTAGATGCTGAGATGACACTGACTTCAGCTACCTGCCCTACATGTTTAAATTTTCAGCACAGGATCTGGGCCGTATTCACCTTCCCATAAATTACTGTGGAGGATCTGAAGCCCACGCTTTCCTTTTATGACTGTTGGTGTATGGGTGTGTGTGTGTGTGAGGTTTACTAAGGAGTACGCTTCCTTAAGGACCTATGTCTGTATAGCTGTGTTTCAGAGCACCACCACCTTTTTCCTGTGTTTTTCTCTGAGGAAAGAGCATCTGTTGCCACCTAGAAAAGGCTAGAAAAAGGCATCATATGGACACACCCCTTAACTCGGTCTTATCCTCCTTGTTTTTTGGTGCGTATGTGTGTTTGCTTCCACACAATTTGTGTGTGTGTGTGTGTGTGTGTGTGTTTGTTTGTGTGTGTGTGTGTGTTTATGTGTGTACTGCATGTCTGAATGTGTGTGTGTGTGTGCGTGTGTGTGTGTGTGTGTTTATGTGTGTACTGCATGTCTGAATGTGTGTGTGTGTGTGTGTTTGTTTGTTTGTGTGTGTGTGCGTGTGTGTGTGTCTATGTGTGTACTGCATGTCTAAATGTGTGTGTATGAGTGTGTGTGTGTCTATGTGTGTACTGCGTGTCTGAATGTGTGTGTGTGTGTGTGTGTGTGTGTGTGTGTGTGTGTGTGTGTGAGTGTGTTTGAGTGAATAGAGGTGTGTAATAGGTTGGTAGACTCACATGCTCCTGTCCCTGAGGCTGTTCTGCCATCTTCTAAGCCTTTGTTAGAACACATTACCTCATTTCTCTCTCCAGAATCCTCACACACACAGGCACCCTGACACACACACACACACACACACACACACACACACACACACACACACACACACACACACACACGCGCGCACACACGCACACACAATGGCATTCCCTCCAGGCGCTGTTAGACAAGAGGGAGATGGGATGGCTGATTGTATGGAGGAATATGGTCTTCATCTGATTGTGTTTGAGTGAGCGAGATGAAACGCAGAGCAGACTACATGATTACAGCCAATTACCAGGCATCGCTGATGAATCCATGTCCAATGATAATTACTCTATTAGCGTTCGACCACCACCTCAACCACAGGTCCGCCTACTTGGGTGGTTTATCCAATCTTGTGATCTGGGGTGCTGATTGCAGATTTTTATGGGGATTCTGTATTCAGACATCTTCATTTATGCTAATACATGCACTTATTGCATCCCCCTTTGTTCATCCATTCAAGCCAATTAATATCCATGCAAAAAACATGACTAGAGCATTGATTGGATTGAGTCTGACTGACCCAAATACATCAAATGATAAGGATGAAGTTTGTGTATGTGCATATATATATATATGTGTGTGTGTGTGTGTGTGTGTGTGTGTGTGTGTGTGTGTATGTATGTGTGTCAGCTGACAGTTCTGTTGTAATTGCTGGTGGTGACTTAATGGGGATGTTTTGCTGAGTGAGGGCCCTGTGGTGGTGTCCTGGGTGTGCTTGTTTAGATGCAGGTGTCATCTCCCCACTGTGGAAAACAGGAGAGAGAGAGATAGAGCAGGGAGCACTGAGCTCATTAATTCAGCCTCTCACATTTGAAGGACTGAAGGGCCTTGCCTGTCTGTCTCTCTTTCTTTCTCTCTCTCTCTCTTTCTCTCTCTCTCTCTCTCTCACACACACACACACACACACACACACACAAATTTATATTCCCTAAGCTTAGATCTTTGCATTAAAACACATGTGCACACACACTTTCACTCTTTCTTTCTCTCTTTCTTTCTCTCGCTCTCTCTTTCATTGTTTCTCAACCCCCACCCCCCCAGTTAGATCTGAGAGATCTCCCCAGCACTTGTGTGTGTGGTTTCTTTTTGAATGTGAGTGTTAGGGTGTGTATGTGTGTTTGTGTGCAACACATGCACATCTATGCATAAGCCGTTTAGTACCTCCGAGCATATCCCTCAGTGTATGCCTGGCACACGTGTATATGCCCTTTAGCGCTTGCCTCTCTAGTGCGTGCTTATGTTTAATGCCACATCATGTTGGCGGCCTTGTCTCCAGACGATCAGCTGATATTTCCCTTTCATCTCTGCTGCCATTTACCGAGCCTCCCCTCAGCTTCTGCTGGGACTTGTAGAAAATGGATTGCTGCACTTTGCTGAGTGTGAAAATGTGTTCGGCAGGGCTGTAAACAACACGCCGCTGCCTGCCGGCCAAATTCACCTCCGCGCTATTGTAGCGTTTCAAACTTGTTTCTTGAGGAAGTAAAGTTTGCTAACTAAAGACACCCATGTGTGCTTCAAACTTGCTCCTGCCTCAGTGACTTCAGACTCACTTTAGCAGTCTTGCTTAGGAGAATATTCACCTTTGATTTAGAATGATAGTTTGGAATCATTTCAATCACACCCACCTATACAAGCTTGCTGAGTGCTGTCCCTTGGAAGGAGAACAAGAGAATGTCGTACAACATAGACTGATTAGCAGACACGTAGCTTCCGCTAACTGAATAGTATCATTATCTCACTTCCACTTTTGTTGGCTATGGGACCATTCGCGTTAGCTGACAGCTTGCTATTTAGCCTCTATTGTTCCAAATGCTCTCGTACTTCTTCCTACTGACAGCACTCAGCAACAGGGCAATGTTTGGAATTCTTCTGAACTATGTATAGAAAACAATACAAACTGTGTCTATGTCCTGTCAGTGTGAGCATTCAGACATTCATGAGATTTGTCTTTAATGCAGTTTAAGTGTCAAAGTGTCATCACAGCATCATGCTTTCTTTTTCATACAGGGGTGAAAAACACACCCCAGTTCAAACTTTTCTTTAGCTCAGTGTAACAAAGTCAAGTCATCTCTTGGATTTGTCACTGTGTCAAGGGCAGGTGTCTGGGTGGTTGTGTAACCTAGCCTGGTTTTCCCTTGAGAAATTGCACTTTCTCTGTTCTCATCGCCTCGGAGTATCACCTTGGAATCACTTTGCTCTGAGCTAGATTGAACAGAGCAGTTTCGCAGTTGTGTACTTGCCGTCAGCAGATTCGAGGAGCTGCACAATTCCTGTACTAATGAAAATGACTTTTTAATTGAATTACAAGGTATTATTACCCTTCCTCCTGAGTTTGACCTATACAGGTCCCATTATGTTCTTAGGATTTCTCATGAATGGATGTAATCAATCACACAGATTTTGGATAGCATCCCCCTCTTAATTAACCAATATCCACGATCACAGCTGGGTCTCTCCATGGGCTGTCCTGTAAGGGATTTGCCTGCGTGGTAGACAGCATCTCTGGTCTTACCTCTGATGGAGGATTCAGGGTGAAGCAGGCTGGGAAGGACAGAGACATTCACTGCTATTATTCACACGTCTGTCATGCTCTCAGTGTTACCTGTACTCCATGTCACCTTTGACCCTGTGAAGAGATTGATATCTGTTCTCTTCTGTCTTTCATGATTGACCCTACTGTTGGATATCATCTTCTTAGATTTCTTTCATAACCCTCAACCTCAGCACAAAGATGCTTATTGAATAAGGGCTTCAGCTGTCAGTTCCCCTCAGCCACCTGCAATATCACTTAATACAGCTCATGTTGACTCAGAGATCCATAGAAGGATTGGCCCCTGGGAAGAGAATCAGACAGTAAGACTCTTCTGTGTCTTCTCTTCTTAGTTATTGCAGTGTTTCCTTCATCACCTCTGTCAAAGTTCCATGAGCGTTCATATTCCAAGTGTCCCACTGTTGTGTTTAAGAGGGTTTCAGGGCTCATCACACACCTCTAACAGACATTGGTATCTGTCTAGCTAGTGTGCTAACTCCTATGTCCGCTAGGAGATTTTTAGCGTACTCCATTTTTGCAGTCAGTGAAATCCTTATGTGCACACCTTTTGTAAGATAAACTAATCTTCTGCATTAAAAAATTGGAAAGAGTTTGTTGAACCCCAAATTTCAACATTTTCAGCATCATGGTGCGCTCACTACCTGAGCTACACCTCTGCTGTTTGTTAATTACCTCCCTCTCAAAATGATATTCCAAACTAATGTATAAAACATGTATACACGCGTTGCCTGGTATTATTCTTTATCAAAGAAGTGTCTCAGTGCACCGAGCTGCCTGCACCCAATTACCCCCACGCACCCCCCCCACACACACACACACACTCTCTCTCACACACACACACACACACCCTTGCGGTGTTAATATGAATGTAAATAAGAATATGAATGTGGAGGCTGTAGGCTGTGTGGGAGAGATAGCGGCTGCTGAGCGGCTGGGATTCAACATGGCATCAGTCACAGGGAGAAGGACACTCTCCCAGGCTCACTGTGACACAACCAGCTCCACTGGAGAAAGACTAACCTGTACGCTAATTGGTTTTGGCTAACCTTTCCACTCTTTCTCTCTTCCCACTGAGTGTGTCTTTTTGCCCCTCCTCTTGAAAGACTGTTGGAAATAGGCTAGACATCTGTCTGTCTGGCGTGGCACAGCGTACCACAGAACATCGCAGCCAGCTTGGACTCCATAGGGCTTTGCCCGTCATCCTGCCAGAGATAACGTGGTTGGCTAGCATGCCGGCAGCCTGGCAAGTGGGCTTACCAAGACACGTGTGGGGGTCTCTGATCTCTTCCTTGTTGCACATGCTTACAAAGGCCTTAACTTCAAAGGCGCTCAATGCATTTTAAGCACCTACTAAGTGGTCAGACCCAGGAGACAAACTCCTGCTCTGTACTGTCTGAATCTCCCTCTGTCTCTCTATCTATATCTCTCTCTCTCTTTCTGTCTCCTCTCAATACTTCCCTCTCTTTCTTTCTACCCCTCTTTCCATCTCTGTCTTCCTTGCACACACACACACACACACACACACACACACACACACACACACACACACACACAAACACATACAGACACACACTCATGCATATACACACTCACATACCCATGTACTTTCCACTCGCCCAGCTCCTCCATTGCCTCACGGGTCTTGTTGTCAAAAGTCAGACTCGTCTGCATGTGAAGTAGCGGCAAACTGCTGTGGAAGCCCCTGGAGCCTCACGTCCACTAAATGACTCTCTGACATCTCAGATCCCCAGCGCCATACATCAAAGCTCCCTCTTGTTGTTCCGGACGCAAAGGGTTTCCCCCTGCGGGCAGGGAAGCCCCCTCCCCCCTCCCCCTTTGTAATGCTCATTTCTCTAACGATATTAAGCGATGATGCTGGCTCATTGAGAACGCTCCATTAACCTCCGCTTTTCTGTACGCTGGCTGTTTCCACGCTGCCAGAGTGATGCTGCGTTTTACTGTGTGTAATGCTCTGAATCGAGCGCGAACTTCTGGTATCTCGATTGTATAGAGAATTTTACAGTCTATGAGCTTTCTGTGGTTGTCTAGGGACAATTCATGCAGTTCTGTCGTCTGCACTTGATGAAATCATCCTCCTCAAGGTTTCTAAAAAAAAATTCCTCTGCTCTGGGATTTGTTACTTTTTCAGGGTGCCCTGATTTTGTGTTCGTATTAGTGTGAGCCCCATGTAATAAAATCCCTCACGATAACGCAGCAACAACTGTGCTGACAGCATAATAACATGTAATCACAACGCTTGAGTACTTTAGTCGCTTGACTTACGTTGGCACGCCGAGCATCGAGTAGATTGGTCGCGCTCTCTCTCGCTCTCTCTCTCCCTCTCTCCATACAGTAATTGCTTACATGGGACAAAGACAGTTAAGTCTTTGAAATCTTGTAGCGAGAGAGAGAGAGAGAGAGAGAGAGGGAGAGAGAGAGAGAGAGAGAGAGAGAGGGGGAGGGGGGGAAGGTAGGGAGACCGGTCTGCTGTAGGGGAAGTGCTGTGTCATGGCCAGAGGCGTGGGCTTTAGGCGGTGGAGTCTGATTAGAGCTGAGTGGAGAGGCTGAGAGCCTCTGATGGAGCTGGTGCTGTTAACCCCCACCAATCTGGCAGGCTTCTCCCTCAGCCTGCCTGAGGCCCACCCCATGCATCTGAGTCAGTGCTAAAGAGGAGACTGGGAGAGAGAACAAGAACTCACAGCCAGGGTATGGATGTATATAGACTGTATGTAGATATACAGCACACACACACACACACACACACACACACACACAGAGAGAGACAGAGAGAGAGAGAGAGAGAGAGACTGAAACCTCATTTTTCTTGGTATAAGGCTTGCTGAGATGGAAAGAGTACATGAGATACAGAGAGAGAGAGAGAGAGAGGGCTAATTTCTTGTTCCTCCTCTCATCCCCCGTGTCTGCGGTAGCTTCACCTGATGCTGAGCCCAGCGGAGGACATTTTCCATGCCAGTGACTTCAAACCCTGATGTGCTGAACTGGGGTGTCTTATTAGATATCACGCTCCAAAAACTGTGGGCCTCATGAATCATAAATGTGCGAGTGTGTAGGGGTGGTCTGTGTGTGTGTGTGTGTGTGTGTGTGTGTGTGTGTGTGTGTGTGTGTGTGTGTGTGTGGTGTGTGTGTGTGTGTGTGTGTGTGTGTGCGTGTGTGTGTGCGTGTGTGTGTGCTTGTGTGCGTGTGTGTGTGTGTGTGTGTGTGTGCGCATGTGTGCGTGCGTGTGTGTGTGCGTGTGTGTTGTGTGTGCATCTCTGTGTCTGTGTGTGTGTGAGTCTGTGTGTGTGTGTTGGTGAATTCAGAATGCCAGAGAGAGAGAGAGACACAGAGAGATAGAGAGACGACAGAGAAAGTAAGATCCAGAACCCCTGCACAAATGTCTGATACGAGGGTGATGAAAGAGTGTGTGCAGGGGAGAGAGAGCATAGGAGTAGTGTGTGAAACTATCTCTGTGTGAGACAAGTCATTGTACTGCTAACAGATGGGAGAGTTGGAGCTTTTCCTCTTGATTGGTGTACCTGAAGGTCACAGAGGTGTCCCTAATCTCCAGCTCCATCTCTCCTCTCTCTCCTCCCTGTCCCCCGTCTGCACGAGGGATGAATGGGCCCCTCTGGTGCACATAAAGTGGAGGTGGACCTTTCTTTTTACTTCCTTTGTTTTCCTCTCACCTTTCTCAATGCTCCTTTGAAATCCGTTCATGGAATGCTGACCAATCAGCAGGCTCTGAAAAATACCATCCCAAACCCCTTCTCGCAGACTTCATACAAACAGAGCGCATTGGTCATATAGTCACGCATGGACTCATTGGGTTCTATTGGGTTGTGTCTCCAACTGGAATGATGTACAGAATCACTGTCTGACATACTGATCTGTGTTTGTGAATGTGAGTTAATATTGTTTATCAGTATCAAGCCCACTCTGACTCTGACGTCTGTAAGTCTGTTAGAGCAAGGTCAGTGCCAAGCAGAGAGATAGGAGACAAAACCGGATCGCTGTGTATGCTGAACAGGGCTGATGCTCTCAAACACTGTAGTCTTTACCAACGGAATAGGCACACACACACACACAAACACAGACACACAGAGTTTGATGCCTCTCATGCCCTTGAGGAAGATAGAAAGTAAGCTGCCTCCTATTCGTTAGCATAACAAGATAATCCACCAATGATGGCTTCCTGTCAGTTTTTTTTTTCTCCTTCCACAGGGATTACGGGCTCCTTTTCCTCCCCCTCCCTGCTCCTGCTCTCCTCCCCTCCCCTCCGTGGTCTGCCTGACATCTCAAGCGTTGTGATGTATTATTCAGGCCTTCCCCCTTGGTTAACCCACACTCAGGAGAAAGAGAACACTAATAGCGCTGGGAAATACCTGTCTAATGACGCCTGTTGATTTGTTTACTTTTGTGCAATTAGGCGCAGGCGTGGGCTAATAAGCTCGGCAGAAATGAAATTAGCAGCACATCCGACGGCCGTTATTGAAATGGACCCTCTCAAGGTGGCGAAACGCACACAGGACGGGCGAGAAAATGAAGTGCACGACACGAAACGGCACGCTGCGAAAAGGGCAAGCGTGACCTTTTGCCGCCACAAACACCAATCACATTGATTTCTTGTCCGGCGCGGCAATTTGATAATGTCACCGTTTTAGGTGGCGGAAGCATTTTTGCATGCCACTGGTGCACTTTTCAACAGCGACGACAAGGAGCCTTAAGACAAAAGGGCCCCCTGCTCAGGTAGACACCTGTTCCCGAGAGCTCTGTTTAGGCGCCAGTACGCTTGTACCGAGGCACAAGTACAGATGCACACGTCTACAGCTACAAATGTCAGAAAGCCCACGGGTGTTTTCAAATGTGCAAACACAGGCAGTATACCAATACCAGACCCCAAACCAATACGTGGGGTTAAGAAACAATGTATTTCTCAAGTGTGGACATGTTCACTCTGCCATCTACCATTCACAGAACTTAGCTCAGATGTCTGTGCTGACATGTATTTCTTTTGTTCCCTTTCTCACACTCTCTAACTCTTACATGCTGTACATACGCACACACATACGCACACACACACACACACACACACATGCACACACACACACATACACACACTCACTCATGCACTTTCTTCCCTAGAGGAAAAGCTCAAATTGATGGCTTCAAATCTCCCAGGCATGGTGGAGAAATGATTCACCCTTCCCATGCACAGCCAAGCTTCCTTTACAGCTATAGAGCTGGCTAGAGTCTGAAACCCAATCCTCTCACAGAGCTGTTGGTCAGACAGGCTCTGATGTGGACTGACCCATTAAAAAGAGAGACAGGCCTCAGCGGCGGCCCATCCAACCCTGCTTAGTGTCTGACGCCGTGCGCAGGCTGAAGACTGGCCCCGGGTCAGCTGCTGCGCACATTTCAAATCGATGCGGTCTAGAAGACCCTGTTTAGTATGGACGGGCAGGCTGCTGGGGCCGCTTAACTCATTCCCCCCATATATATCAGAAGCCGTTTAGCCCCACCATTGCCCACTCTCTGCATGTAGTCATGATCTATATGGGAGAGTGTATGATTGATGGATTCACAGTGCAGTTTTCTGAAAAGGACATTACCTGTGATTCTTTTCCTTCTGCAGTCCCCAAGACTGGACTGGGGCACATGAGAGGAAGTGGAGTCATTTTGTGTTCTTGTTTGCGTTTTGTTGTTGGTGGGTTGTTGTTGGTTTGTTTTGAGGAATGTGTGGAAATGTGTGACAATGATTTACATCAGGGGTGATAATTTTTATTACGATTTTTATCACAATATTTATATTATATTTTTATTACGGGCCACATGAGCATTACGTTTTTCCTCAGAGGGCCGCCATACCTCGTCTACATGCGTGACCACAAACTGTCAGGAGAAAAAAAATCTGTTTCTGACCATCACCATCACAGTCCTAATGCATCTGTGTTCTGACTTACACACCATTTAATTTGCTGTGCATGCGGTGCTGACATTATTGCGTTATACGCAATAGTTATTTTGCTCATTGTTAAAACTATTTTCAAACGGGCCACATAGCTACAATTCTTTCAAGGTGTGAAGGGCTGGCCCCCTGGTGTGTTTGACACCCCTGGTTTACAGAGCTTGTGGTGTTTACCTATGGTACATGACTTTTAATCTCTCTTTCTCTCTCTGTTATTTCCCTTTTTCTTTCTTTCCTGTCTCTCTCTTTCTCTTTCTCTTTCTCTCTCTCTGTCTTTCTCTCTCTTTCTCCCTGCACTCCTTTCTGCGCTCCTCCTCCAGACGCTAAAGCCTGTCCATCCAAAGAGTTCCAGTGTCGCAACAGGAAGTGTGTGGCGCCCAACTTTGTGTGTGACGGCGATGATGACTGCGGTGATGGCAGCGACGAGGAGTCGTGTGCGGGGACCGCGGCCGGCGGCGGTCAAGCGCCACGCACCTGCGGCCCGCTCGAATTTCGCTGTGACGACGGCGAGTGCGTGCCCATGCTGTGGAGCTGCGATGGGGACCCAGACTGTGGCGACAAGTCGGACGAGTCGACCGAACGTTGCAGCCGCCGCACTGAGCCGCAGAAGCCGCGCTGCCCCGCCAACGAGTTTCAGTGCGCCAGCGGCGAGTGTGTGCACCTGAGCTGGAGGTGCGACGGTGATGCAGACTGCAAGGACAAGTCTGACGAGGCCAACTGCGGTACGTTACTGACAGTCGCTTGAGTTTACCGCCACTGCGGTTCACTTGATTTTTCAGCTTTCAGCTTTCACTTGATGTTTCTTTCATTTTATTTTCGTGTGTGTGTGTGTGTGTGTGTGTGTAATGTGTGTGTGTGTGGTGTAGAGTTGATGCCTCTCTGTTAATTCTTTTATTACTTTGTTGTTTCACCAGGTGTCATTTCATTTGATATTTCATTTATAATTTGTTTAGTGCGTGTGTTTGTGTGTATTTGTTTGTGTGTGTGTGTGTGTGTGTGTGTGTGTGTGTGTGTGTGTGTGTTTGTGTAAATGTTTTGCTGTATGTGTTTGAAACCCAGGCTATAAGATAGGATTTGACCTTTGAGAGGAGCTGTTTGATGTGTGTGTGTAGCATGATGTGGTAAGAGAGAGGACATGAGTACACTCTCAGATAGTGTGTGCTTTGATGTGAGCCCAATGCATGCGTGAATTCTGAAACTGATTATTTGTGTGTGTGTGTGTGGTTGGTTGTGAGTGAATGTATGGAGGCAGACTGCTTCATGTGAGCTCAGTGGCTGTAAATGACAGAGAAAAACAGAGCTTAAGTAGTGGCTGTTAGCTGGTGGCTGTTTATGTTTCTAGTTGGATTCTGACTGTGAGGCTTGTTTTTTTGTCCCTTCTCTCTCTTTGTGTGTTTCACTGTGTATGTGTGTGTGTGTGTGTGTGTGTGTGTATGTGGTGTGTGTCTTTAAGTGTTAAAGTGCCATTTGCAACCCACACATCATTAAATGTAATGATGTGGTGCTTTGTTGTGTTTTGTTTCTGTGTGTGTGTGTGTTTGTGTGTGTGTCTGCATCTGTGCATTTTTACTTCTTTGGACAAAATACATAATGTTAGTGTGTGTTAATGTGTGCGTCTGTGAGAGAGAGCATTTTTGTGGTTCTGTCAGTTAAGAAACTGCTGGAGTCATTCGTTTGGTAAGATGAAGACTTTATGAACAAGAGGCTGTGTGTGTGTGTGTGTGTGTGTATGTGAGAGAGAGAGAGAGAGAGAGAGAGAGAGAGAGTTTGTGTTTCTACATAAGGATTGTGTGTATGGGAAGCAAGTGTTGTGGGTGGTGTGGGTGGGAATTTTTGTGTGTGTGTGTGTGTGTGTGTGTGTGTGTGGTGTGTGTGTGTGTGTGTGTGTGGTGTGTGTGTGTGTGTGTGTGTGTCAGTCCCTGGAGCTTCCACCTGCCCTAAATAGCACGCTAATGTCAGGTGTGTTGACAGAAAAGGTGACTGGTGGAAGGACAGGATCAAAGACAGGGATTTTCTTTCTTAGAGAACTTGTGTTGCTGTGCATTCTCTCATTCATTCAAACACACACACAGTCACACACACAATCACACAGATAAACACACACACAGACACACACACACCACACCACAGTTTGCTCCAAACACACTTCAAGCTCAAATGCTAGTCTACACAATTCAGATGCAATACACACACATCACATTTGAGTTTTCCTCACCATTGTGGCATTATTTTGTGTGTGTGGACATACATATATGTGTATATATATATATATATATATATATGGATGCATTACATACACATGCACATTTTTTTTTTCTGTGCGTGTGTGCAATATCCACAATATATGTGTTTGTGTGTGTATATTTATGCATTGTATATGTGTGGGAGGGCTGTGTGTGTGTGTGTGTGTGTGTGTGTTTGTCTGTGAGGCTGAATGGGGACAGAGGGATGGTGGGCTCCCTGGGGAGATCCATCACACAGCCCCACCCAGTCATGAAAAATGGAGAATCATCTGTCTGAGCACTCGCTGCTGTCTGCACAGATATTTACACCCTACACACACACACACACACACACACACACACACTGCTGTCAGTATCACAGGCATTTATCACTATTAGTCACATTTAGATTGCACTCATCTGCCTTAGAGCATCTCTTGCCTTTATGATGGGATTACGGGAGTGTCACGGCTTGAATAATCTCCACCTTTTAGCTTGTTGGGGACTAGGCAGGCTTATATTGATGTCTGTGTGTGAGTATGCGTGTATGTGTGTGTGTGTTTATGTATACGTATGTGCTCAATGGGGTCAATCGTTCACCTATGTGAATGGCACTATGCACAATATTTGAAAATGTTTGTGAGTGTGTGTATATGCAGTAGTGTGTTTTCTCCACATCATAGTCTCGCTGCTGCGGCTGCCGGTGCTGTGCCCAAATGGATTACAATTGGCTCCATGGCACAGCAATTGAGAGGCTGCGCATCACATGAATTATTTAAGAGCCTTTAAAAAGATGAGGAGAAGAAGAGGATGGAAAGAAAGAAAGAAAGAAAGAAAGAAAAAAAAAAAAAAAACAGATTGGTTCTTCCTGAAAGTGCCCCGGCCGGCCACGCTCGCAATCTCCTTCCAGCGCTGCATCTCTCTGCATTCGGATGGAGTGAGAAAGAGAGAGAGGGGAGAGGGTATGGAGGAAGAGGAGAGAGGGAGTGAGAGAGATAGAGAGGGAGACAGAGAGAGAGAGAGGGAGACAGAGAGAGTGAGAAAGAGAGAGAGGGGAGAGGGTATGGAGCAAGAGGAGAGAGGGAGTGAGAGAGAGAGAGGGAGACAGAGAGAGAGAGAGGGAGACAGAGAGAGTGAGAGAGAGAGTGAGAGAGAGAGAGAGAGAGAGAGAGAGGTTATCTCTCCAGTACGCCGCCGCAGGGCTGAAGCGGATAGGAAGGCCGTGGTTGCGCCGCTGCTCCATGGCACAATTGAACCTGTGATTGAAATGCCTGGCGTGCAGCGGAAGATGAAACTCGCCAGCCTTTTGAAACCGTCTGTAATTTTCCCCCTGGCCCTGAGAGATAAAGAAGTTTTCACGGTGCGCAGTAGTGCTCATTAAACTGTTTGTGTGTGTGTGTGTGTGTGTGTGTGTGTGTGTGTGTGTGTGTGTGTGTGTGCATTCTCCCACCACACAGCTCTCCTGACCTGCCGGCCGGATGAGTTCCAGTGCGGTGACGGTTCCTGCATCCACGGGACCAAGCAGTGCAACAGGGTCCATGACTGCCCCGACTACAGCGACGAGGCCGGATGCGTTAACAGTCAGTCATCTTGTTGTCTCCACCCTTTTTTTTTCACCCTCTCCTCTTCATCCTCCTCTTTTCTCATCTCCACTCCTCCACTCCCATCATCAACCCAGCCCCTAGGGTTTTCATTAGCTCCTGTCTTTATGATGATTAGTGTGTGGTCTGCTGTATATCCCCGACTCACTGTAGCTGTTCTGAGGCCAGTGTGTGTTGCCAGAGTGAGTCTGGTGCCCAGCACTGGACTTTATGGCCATTAGTGTCTGACTGGTGGCTTTCATGGCTGCCATGTTAAACACCACCTACTTTGGCCCCACTCCTCTCTGATTCACTGTGTGTCTGTTGGCAGACCAAACAATTGAGAGGCTTCAGAGAGGCCCTATGTTTGTCTCCTGTTAAGGCTCCACAGAGGGCCTATGTGTATCTCTTATTAAGGCTCCAGAGAGGGCCTATGTGTATCTCATATTAAGGCTCCAGAGAGGGCCTATGTGTATCTCATATTAAGGCTCCAGAGAGGGCCTATGCATCTCCCATTAATGCTACAGAGAGGGCCTATGTGTATCTCATATTAAGGCTCCAGAGAGGGCCTATGTGTATCTCATATTAAGGCTCCAGAGAGGGCCTATGTGTATCTCATATTAAGGCTCCAGAGAGGGCCTATGTGTATCTCATATTAAGGCTCCAGAGAGGACCTATGCATCTCCCATTAATGCTACAGAGAGGGCCTATGTTTGTGTCCTTTTAAGGCTTCTGAGAGGGCCTTTGTGTGTCTCCTATTTAGTATAAGCCTTTGTGCAAGTTACAGGATTCTGGCTCTGATGTCTGTCTCTGATCTCCCTCTCCTCCTCCCCCTCCTCTCCCCCTCTCTCTCTGCAGCCACTAAGTGTGAGGGGCCAAACAAGTTCCTTTGCAAGACAGGCGAGTGCATCGACAGCAGCAAGGTGTGTGACACCGTCAAGGACTGCAAGGACTGGTCAGATGAGCCCATGAAGGAGTGTGGTAAGCTTTTACCTGCGCATGTGTGTCTACCACGCAAACTCACGCACACGCACACGCACACACATACACACACAGGCACACAAAAAGTATGTGATGTGTTGCCAATAACAGTAACATTTTTGTGAGTAACAGTGTTTTATGACTAGCAGGTAATAGCACACAGACACACAAAACAGTCAAAAGAGAACAAAGTGCAGTCAGTTGCTTAGACATGCATGTATTCATGTCACCTCCACATGCCTGTTACTCACTTACAGCTGTTGTCATGGAAACAGACAGACAGACACACACACACATGCACAGACACACACGTGTGCAGTCACACAGACACACACACACATACACAGACACACACGTGTGCAGTCACACAGACACACACACAGGTACAAACAGACACATGTAGCATGTAGATGCACAGACTTTAGCACTACAGAAGACTTGTTCTGGCTCCAGTACCCATTTACATATCGACCCAATTTCACTGTAAACACGCATGTACACATTCACACACGCATACATGCACGTGCTACACACACACACACACACACACGCATGCGCGGCATTAATCACACACACCCACACGCGCACACTCCTACACACATCAGCATTCAGCCGTGCTTCTCCTGAGAAGCCTGTGATTAACAGAAGCTCTCCTAGATCAGGCGTGGAAAGCTCTTGCCTGTTCGTTACAATCAAATTTCCGAACCTTCCCAGTAGAGCGCTCACAGACACCCGACGTGCTCAACCTTCTCTCCCGCACAAACACCCTCGGAATCTCCCCCTAACCCCCCTTCCTGGAATCACTCCGCTCATGCTAAACCATTTAGCTTGCCTTCCCTGTGGAATTATTTCCTCCCTGAGCTGCCAGTACACATATGTGTACGCAGAGTTTGTTGAATATGTATATATAGATGTATATGTGTATGTATATTATACACACACCCATAGTGTATGGAGGACCAATCCTGCTGTGTCCCTGGTGTAGCCGTTGCAAATGGTCGATGATGAGGCTAATCGTGATGCAGGCTTTGCCTCATAGCCCTGAGACATGCACTGTATCACAACTCTGGCTGATGAGCAGTCAAAGTGTCGGCTGGTACCGTCTGCCGTTGCCGTGATGAGACCCCCCAGCATTTGAGCTCACTGGCTCGCTCCGCTCGGCGTGTAAATGGCAGTGGGTGGGGTTTGGGTGGGGTTGGGTGGGGTGGGGGTGTCTCTGAATGCTCTGGCAGACTGATGGACGATCTGACACAGCCTGACACAAGCCGCCCCGGCCTGTCACATCAACCAGAGTAAACTGTTATGGCAGCTTTCTCCTCTGGTAAGATCGTTTAATGTTCTTATCGTTAAAGGAGTGTGTGTGTGTGTGCGTGTGTGTGTGTGTGTGTGTGCGGGGGGAGGAAAAAAATAAAAAATTAACTGAATTAACACAAGAGAAGTGTATTTCCCTTGCTGACTCTAGTGCAGCGCTGTGCTGCTGTGTTCTCTGCCTAAGTGAGGAACAGTGTGTGTGTGTGTGTGTGTGCGCAACTCATTGCCGAGTGTGTTAATGGGATGGATATCATATTCAGAAAATGCCAGGCTGTGTTTGTAAAACATTCTCCTCCCTCTCCTCGAGTCTCCCAGGGTTGGTTTTAAATATTTAATGTAGTGTACATACACACACACACACACACACACACACACACACACACACACACATACACACACGGTGAGTGGCGTGCCAGCCCAGCCAAACCCACTGCTGTCTCTGCTGCCATCTCTTTCTCTCCCTCAGGCTGCAGACTGTGCAGTGCAGCAGTGCTCTCCTCTCCTCTCCTCTCCTCTCCTCTGTGTCCCGTGTAGCGGGGGGGGGGGGGGTTGTTTGACCTGGAGTTCCAATGTCTGACAGAGTCACTGGAGTCAGGCCAGGTGCACTACCACACACACACACGCAGATACAGCTAACATATACACACATGTACACATACACCTACACACACACACAGGGCCTGGAGCACAACTTTGTGAAGCTCTGTACTGCCTCAGATGGAGCATTGCTGCCTGTTCCAATGTGTTACAGACATACACCAGCACACACACACACACACACACAAACACACACTGACACACACACACATACACACAGGTAAACAGACACTCCGTCTCTTCCGCACTTTTGCTCTTTCTTTCCCTCTGTCTCTCTTTCTCCCTCTCTCTTTCTCTCTCTCTATTTCTGTTTTCAGACCCAGCCTGTCTTTTTCTGTGTATTTCTTACTCAGTATTTGTTACCACAGCTTTTAGATAGGTGTCTCATCTACAGCTTGCATGTAATTGGACAGGAAGAGAAAACAAAAAGGGGAGAGAGTGAGAGAAAGAGAGAGGGAGAAAAAGAGATAGAGAGAAAGAGAGAGAGAGAGAAAGAGAGAGAGAGAGTGCCTTCAAGAATCTCTCCCTTATTTGTCTGCAACTGCAGCTGATACTGCAGTACCTCAGCAGCCCACTCATCCCCCAGAAAAGCTGTCATTGAGCAGCAGAGCAGAAACAATAAACTGTCTCTCTCTCACACACACACACAATCACAAAAAACAACACACACCTATTTAATTTCCCCATCCCTGCCAGACACACACAGTCACACACATACCCACATACTGTGAGTGGGATAATTAGCGTGTGTACCTCTTGACTTCTGGCGAGGACTTCCCAAGGTATTTTGAGACATAATGAGAGTTTTTGCAGAGCTGGATGCTTTAAGGCTACCTGGCTCTACGTTCGTTAGACAGACGCGGTGCTGTTTGCGAGCGCAGATAGTCTACCCCCGCTGTTCTTGGATAGGGGCGCGGAAGAAAAATTGTGACATGCGCACACCTTCCTATTTACCACCCTTAGTGCTTTTGGATGGGACTGGGGTTTTAAAAAGCTATTTGGATTATTGCGTGTCGGCCGCCTGCGTCGTTGAAGCCTAGCCAACAAGGCTGCACGCCACAGGCCCATGCCAGCACAAATACATAGAAACACACACACTTTATATCATCATCAGGAATCAGGAATCTGAATAGTCCAACAGATTGACACAGTTGACAAGTTATGTGTTCATGGGTACAGGAAGCATCTTTTCCAAATACATATGCTTCCTATGACTGCTGATGTAGAGCAATGCTTTGCCAACTGCTTGGCCTTTGTTTTAGTAGCCCCCCAATGCAGAGTCTACAGACCACCAGCCTATGCACATGACCTTAACTGCCAAGCAGAAATTAAAGGCTGATATTTTAGAATGTTTATGTAGTAGTAAGAGTCTTAAAAAAAATACTACTAATTTTAACTTTTTTCTAATTCTGGCACGCATTGACAATAGCAGGTGTATTTACAGTTCCAGAAAAAAAGTGTCAGCAGATGAATTAAACCATTTAGGATGGACAACAGTATGTTTGGCAATCTGCTCCTTTTCTGTGCGTGGGATCTGAGCAGATATGAAGTCCACAATGTCATGTCTAGCACTACATAGTCCTTTAAGAAAACTGCAGCTGTTCATGATGTAGGCTGCTTACTCCAGATGTTGAGGGGGGTCATGCAGCATCCACAAGGGTAAATGGACTGAGGGAAACCACAGTGACAGGTTGTATTTGGTGGGGAGGACCTGCACACAGGTTTTTACATACAAGATAAGGATCTCCTCACTGATACTTACATTATTGTAGATGGTGTGTGATACAGAGTGCCCTGCACAGGGCGGTTTTGCCAGCTGGAGTCTTAAGTTGGACCAATATTCTAAGCTCTCTGGATGTTTTGGGCAGGAGCAGGTGAACAGTGTTGTTGTGATATAGTGCCGCCTCTGCAGTGATAGATGGATCCTCCATCACTGCATCAGAGACCTCACAAGAGTGAGAGTGTAATGTCCATCTAAGTTTAGTGCCTATTCTGATGCATAAATTATTGAGATCTGATCCAGTATGATGATGCCAGTACCCCCAGTTTTCCACTGGCTTTCCTCTTAAACCAGCAGTGAAGGCCAGCTCTGGACTCTGGGTCATCACTGTTCAGCATGTAGGTAAGGTGGGACTGTCTGGAGGCTGTGTGTGTGTGTGTGTGTGTGGTGTGTGTGTGTGTGTGTGTGTGTGTGCTGGTGTATGTCTGTATGTGTGTCTGTAACACATTGGAACAGGCAGCAATGCTACCAGTCCACCATTCTACTCTCTGAAAGATATGGCATGTGGTTGAGTGTGTGTTAAGGCAGAGCCACTTCCTGACTACCTGTATGGTTGTATTGCCCATGGCATGCAGCACTTGCTGTGGAATGTGCACATTTGTAAACGGATGCTGGATTTTAGAGAAAGCAATGTCTCATAGTGCTTGCAGCTTCAACACCACAGTGAGAGGTGATGCATCAGTGAGGTCCTCTCTAGTCATAAACTGATGTGACAAATCTGTCACTTGCTGACTCCATTCTCCAGCGATGTTAAATTTGTGGCCCGAGTAACTGTATGTTTCGTGTCTGGCCTACACTCTAATTGGCTGGTCTAAGATGGTGAAAGTGGGGGGCTGATTGGCTTTGATGTATACCCAACACCAATTACCCACTCCTCCTTTTGTAAAGAACTGAACATTTACTGTGTTTGCTTGGAGTCCAGACTACGGCAGAAAACATGACAGCATGTTTTTAATCACACTTTCATGTTGTGATGCAATCATCACATCATCAGCATAATCTTGGACTGGATTGGGTGACAGGACATGGGAAGGGGCGTGCACACAGAGCCATTTCAGCCATTGGATTGTGCAGTAGAGCAGAAAAAATGCTGACACACACAAACACACAGACACACACACAAACAAATCTACACATTATACCTACACACAAAATGAAACCAAACATACCAACATACTAACAAATCAACATACAAACAGATGAATACACACACACACACACACACACACACACACACACACACCACAATCCCCAGAATGTAGCTTTCTTCCAGGTCTCCTTGGATACCCTCTAACACCCCCCCCCCCCCCCTCCCAAAAAAAAAAAAAAAACATTTCTTTGGGCATTGCCTGGGATTTGAGATATGATATATGCCCATCCTCCACCCCCAACACACACACACACACACACTGGCAGAGAATGCTGGCACATTGACAAACACACACACACACCACAAACATCTCCACCGCTCACTTGCTCATAATCCCTTGGCAGCGGGTGATGGCACTCCATTGCCTGGGGGAGAAAAGAACCTTGAGTCACTCACCTGTCACCGGTTGTCATGGTGCCACTGGGCATCCTTCTGACTCCAGCCAGCAAACCAACCAACCCAGCACACCTCCCTCCCCTCTCCTCCACCCTCCACGCGCACATCCACCCTTCCAATCACTCCTCTCTCTCTCTCTCTCTCTCTCTCTCTCTCTCTCTCTTCCTCAGGCCTGAACGAATGCACCGAAAACAACGGCGGCTGCTCCCACATATGCAGGGACAAGCGCATCGGCTACGAGTGTGACTGCCCCTCGGGCTACAAGCTGATGGACAAGAAGACGTGTGGAGGTAGGGGGATCACAGCGACCCAGAACACACTAACTCCACTCCCCAAGTTTCGCTCAGGCTGCTGCGGTAGGACACGAGGCACTGGGGCCGAGGCAAGGGTAGCACGTAGCATTAGCAAGCCTACAGATAGGACACTATGATTGCAGGCAGTGAATATCTACTTCAGTCTCAGTGGACTTACTACTCTAACACTACACAGCTCAATTTCTTCTCTCCCTTTCTCATTAGAGTGTTCCAGGCACTGTAAAGCTTGTCTCAGTGAGGCATTAAATCACACATAGTATGTGAAGACCATTCGTCTTGTGGTGTTTAAACAGCTGACAGTTTAAAGTCACTTATACTACAAGTGGATGAGTAAGAGAGCTCACACAGACATTTATTAAGTTTTATTCACACACGCACACACACACACACTCACACACACACACACAATGGTCCATAGAAGCAGCTCACACAATATGGCAAATGTCTGTGATGTGACCATCACTGCCGGAGGTGTCGGTGGTGTTTAACTCGTGTGTGTGTGTGTTTGTGTGTGGTGTGTGTGTGGTGTGTGTGTCCCCATTCCTCTCCATGCAGACATAGATGAATGTGAGAACCCGGATGCGTGCAGTCAGATCTGCATCAACTACAAAGGGGACTTCAAGTGTGAGTGCTATGAAGGCTATGAGATGGACCCCGTAACCAAGACCTGCAAGGCCGTCGGTAAGGCATTCAGCTCTTCCTTTTGTGAGTGTGTGTGTGTGTGTGTGTGTGTGTGTTTTGGGGGGGGGCGGTGAAAATGTTCCAGTTGTCACTCTCTTTCTCCCCTCTGTTGCTCAGAAAATGGAGTTTTTTTGAATGTACCATTGACACACATACATACACACACACACACACACACACACACACAGCTGTCAGCCACAGGCAAATATTTGCCATCTGTCTGAATGGAGAGAGGGCAAGACAGGAGAGAGTTTGGTGCATAAATTGCTCTCCCCTAGGTTGCCTCTGGTGTGTGTGTGTGTGTGTGTGTGTACTTGTGCGCACGCATGTGTATGTGTGAGTGTGGGCATGCGTGTGTGTGTATGTGAGTGTGTCTGTGTGTATGTGCGTGTGTGGGAATGCGTGTGTGTGTGTGTGTATGTGTGTGTGTGTGTATATGTCTGCTGATGCAGGGGTTGAGAGCGCTGCAGCTGAGCTGAGTGCCCACTGACATATTGTAAACAGCTACAGGCTTTGTGGTTAGAAGCCACCGATTGTCAGATTGTCCAGAGACACCAACAGCTGCTAGAGACAGCAGCACTGCTTTAGCCTAGCCTACACAGCAGCACAGCAGCCCATCAGTGTTCCCAGTGTTCACTCATTAAGTGCCCTCCTTGCCTGTGTTGTAACGGGGAAGCCGAGACTGGAATTGATATCGTTTTGTTCAAAGTGGCGTGAAAATGGCATTGATTACCTTGTGTGAGTGTGTATGTGGGGGGAGTGTGTGTGTGTGTGTGCGTAGGGGATGGGGTGGGGGGGGTGGAGGGGGGGCAGGGGGGGGAGATACACCCCCTTTGTTTCTCTTTGCTGAAATGAATGAGTGCTGGGGAAGTGGAGCCTGCTTTATGAAGCGGAGAGCGCATAGAATAAGTCCCAGTGGCACTGGTGGAAGGCTAAGAGTGTATTTTCTGAGTGTGTGTGTGTGTGTGTGTGTGTGTGTGTGTGTGTGTCTGTGTGTGTACGTATGCGCGTGCGCTTACTGCTCCCTGGCCCAGCCATTGGGGACAGAATGGCCTGTTCTTCTGGAGGGCTTATGTGCTTTGAAGTCACCGTGGGGAAGGGATGTGCTGAGGCATTGTGATGTTCACTCCACTTTATTTATTTATTTGTTTGTTTGTTTGTTTGTTTGTTTAGATCTTTTTCTCCACCTCCCCTCCCCTGCTCTGTCATTGTTGCTGATGCCCTGCTTTTTCTGTCTCCTGTCCTTAGGTGATCTGACCCATCTTCTTTGCTCTCTTGCTGTCTCTCTTTCCCTGCCTTCTGTCTTTCTCTTCCTCTGTCTCTATCCCTGCCTCTCCTGTTCACAATTTGGATTGACACTTAATGTGGTGATGCCAAAGCATTAAACTCATGGCACTGGTTTCCTGCATGGATCAAGTCTGCCCCTAGACTAAGAGTCCATTGGAAAAAAGAAAGGCTTTTAGTTGAGATCTAGACTTGTACCATGTGAAGGAAACTGTCAGAGGTTGCCTTGTTTGGTCTCAACACTTCAGCTCTCTATAGAAAAAAAGAGAGAAGTGTTTGTTGTTGTGTTTAGTTGTGCTCTGTTAGGGCTTGGAGGAGCTCCCTAGCGAGTGATGTAATGTCAGGGTCAGCTTGTGTAACAGTACTGTGTAACAGTGTATCAGACTCAGAAGTTCTCAGTGCTCCAGAGTCTTCAGTCAAGAGCTGTAGTTCATCTTCAGAGAGAAGTGCGTGGACTAGACATCTCAGCAGTGTATTAGAGAAGACATCTCTTCACAACTCCACGACTCTGTAATTTCTCCTTACGCACCTCTAGCCAAACAGAGGGGGTGTCCTCATCTGGTCCTCTAGTTCCTTCCTATGGGGGAGCACAAGTTCATTTCTTGTTTGTTTACTTTCAGAGTTGTTGTTTCAGGGACAGCTGCCTTGAGGGCATTGGTAGACCAAGCTGCTTTTGTTGAAGTGAAGAAAAAAAAAAAAAAACTTTAAAAATAATTTTAGATTTTCCCAAATGAAATAAGAAAGTAATTTTCTTCACCGTTGACCACGTCTATGAGCAACATTTCATTATTTGTTTGTTTGTGTCATGAGAAAAAAATCACGTTATGTTTTGTTGTGCAGAGTATATAATTTTTTTTGTTTGGCTGCATAACTCCCTAAGGGCACATGAAAGACTTCACCTTGAATTTATAAACAAGTTGCTGACTTAACAGTCTCGGCCCACAGCTCAGCATTATGTTATGTTTCTGTATTTAAACTTTCATACAATATTACTTACATTTGCTGAGTGTTTTTTGATAACACTTCTTAAATGCAGAAAGCAGTGAATATTTTGGCTACTTTGAATAGAGCTTAGTAACACATGTCCCTAGAGAACACTGTTTCAGAAGAACCCTGTGCCCTGTGGCACCAGATATCAGTGTGCTTTCAATTTTTGGCATTTTTTTGGTTTGTCTGATAAGATATGTTGTATTTGGTAGCCAGCTGGGAATAGCAACTGCCTTCTTATCACTCTGCAAAATGTTTAAGTTAAGCAACACAACTTTAGCAATGTGCAAAGTTGAACAATCTTTTGCGAAGACATAGCAGCAGGTGGTATGTCTTAATATTTACCAGTGATATATTTCATTTTCCCATCTTACTTATCTCCCTCTCCTGCTCTCTATCATCCCTCCATCCTTCTACCCCTCCATCTCTCCGTCTCTCCTGGATGAGTTTGCTCACGGAGCTGACCTAGCGCTGGTGTTCCATGCTTGGTTTGCCTCCTATTTCCTGTGAGGATAAGCAAGCGCACCGTAATTAATTGCAGCCTTAATTACACTCGCTTTCCACCGAGACGTCAGCAATCAAGCTCCGTTACCGCGGCACCTACCCCAGCCAGCCCTTATCTCTTGGTTCTCTCCAGCACCTGCATAGTTTTCAATGCCCCCAATCCCAAGGCGAGCAGCTCTGATGAGACTGGTGTGTGCTGTGAGGAGTCTGGGCTGCATTTATAACAGTGGGAGTCTGTGCTTCGCAGGGCTGATGCTAATGAGCATCTGAGATGGGGTGGGGGGTGGAGAGCAGGGGGTGGACTGGACTGGACGAGGCCGGAGGACGTCAGAGGCAATGCGACTGTGCCACACACCTCGTCCGTATGCTTGCAGGTCATTTCACCCCGCCACCCACCCACTCTCCGTCCCTTCCCCTCTTACTCCTGTGCTCCATTTCTGTGGCTGTTCTGTGTTTTTCTTTTGTTTTCAGCTCATCAGCTCTGTTGCAACATCTGGCTTTCTGCCCTAACTCATCTCTCTGGTCCCGCTCTCTTTCATGGTTTCACCTGAGTGCTCTCCCTTTGACTCAGTCTCTCCCTCTGTTTTCTTTTCTCTTCTCTCTCTTTCTTTTTCCTCCAGTGTCTCTTTCTGCTGCCCTCTTTGTCCCTCCCCATACTTCCCTCTCTCCCCTTTTTCTCTCTCTCTTTCTCCCTCTCTCCTTTTTTCTCCCTCTCTCCCCTCTTTCTCTCTCTTTCACCCTCTCTCCCCTCTTTTTGTTCTCTATGCCAGATTGTTCCTGTCCCCTCCTTTTCTTCTTTCTTCTTTCTCCTTCTCCAATCTCTCTCTCTCTCTTTCTCTCTCTCTGTCTCTCTTCCCAACATCTTGCTGTGTTTCTGGGTGAATAAATATATAATAGCTGACCTCCTGTCTCTCTTCTCTCGCATCTGTTATGAGAGGCAGGTGCATGTGGTGTGTGTATGTGAGTGTCTGTGTGTGTGTGTGTGTGTGTTTGTGTGTGGTGCGAGCTGCACTACCACGCACGGCTCAGCTGCTTGTCGACGCACAATCTAATGAATGTTCAGGAGGCGGTGCTGTCTCTCTCCCGCGCGCTGGGATGTTTTCATTTACTGGGTACACGGAAGGTTCCGGAGCGCTGACGGAGCCCAGATTAAGCACTCTTCTGTCTCTGACAGCTCTGTGATGGAGAGCCTGTTTCGGAAGCTCGGCCGGCTGGCTGGTGCGGGCATTCTTAAGGCGTCCTGCTCTCTCTTGCAGCAACCAAATGGAACAGACATGTGGATTTATAGGCCCGCTCTTTGGGCACAATTCATGTCTTGGATGGTGAATGTGTGTGTGTGTGTGTGTGTGTGTGTGGGGGGGGGGGGGGGGGTGTTGAATGGGGCCCCTGCCACATCAGGGCCCTTAATTCACAAAAGCAGGCGGCATTAAGCTAATGATCCCTGGGAAATGGAGTTCATTTGTCTGTCAGCCTGTGCTGGTGGAGAGACCTTAGTTATCATATTCATAAATGTTGATTTTTCCCTCCACCCACCCCACTCCTCCGGCTCTGTCTATAGGGTTTATTTCTTGGGGCTTGTCAGTTCCATAACATTAGCAACGCCAAATCGATTCAGTGCAATTGACGATACGTTAGACAGATGCCTGGGCTTGGAAGACTGCTCTAATTATCCAGGCATGCCTAGCCTGATGCTAGCTAAGATGGAAGTGTGTGTGTGTGTGTGTGTGTGTCGGGGGGGGGTGTGAAACGAATGGCAAAATGGGTCTGTGTGATGATGACATGGAGAAGGGATAGTCATGTTTCTGTGTGTGTGTGTGTGTGTGTGTGTCACTGCAATGATAGAGAGAGAGAGAGAGTGACTGGGGAACTGGCCTGCCAATTTCCATCAGCTGTCATACTCTCGTTCACATACGGTAGCTGGAGACACACACACACACACACACAGCAACACACACACATATACACACACACACATACACTCGCAGGCACACAGCAATATAATACTTTGCCTTAGGAACACACACACTTATAAATAGAGGTTCACACCCCCCTCCCCACACACACACACAAACACACACGCATACACACATACACACACATATACACACATACGCATACACCCATGGCCACATCCCTTGCTCTCTTCCCAGGAGGAAAAGCTCAAATTGATGACTCCAAATCTCCCAGACATGGTGGAGAAATGATTGAATCCTGACTTGTGTGGGAAATGAAAATGTTTGCTGGGTGTGCAGTGGCCCGTGAGGAGAAGTGGGAGGGAGGGAGAACGAGAAGGAAAAGAGGAGGTTGGGGGGGGGGGGGGGGGGGTTACAGGCAAGTCTACAGGCACCTCTGCTTTATTTCCCCTGCGATTCGGACGGGCATCTCCATGGACACCTATCGCTCTCTCCTGTGGCTGCAGCTGGAGCTGAGTGATGGTAGCGATGAAGACAGGCACGCTCAGTCTTTCTGTCTGCTCAGGTACTGGAGTGGATGCTGAGGAGACGTGGTGGTGTGGAGGTTAAGTCCAGAGTCCAGTGCTTTCACTTACAGGCTCAGGCCCCTGCGCCTCCCAGTGCAGCTGTCTGCCCTGGGCATGCTAGGCCCAATCCAACAGCACCAGTGATGGGCTTCAGACCTCCAACAACCTCACACACACACACACACACACACACACACACACACACACACACACACACATTCACACAGGGATTAAAAGGTTTTCTTTGATCTTCTGGGGAATGTGAACAGGTCACCGTTTATATGACTGTCCCTGGCAGCTCTCATTGTTGCCCGTCGCTGAGGGCAAATTAACAAGGCTGCGAGCGAGCGAGGGAGGGAGGGAGCGAGGGAGAGGGAGAATCAAAGAGAGTGATCTATGTGAGAGAGAAATAAAGATTGAGAGAGGAAGAAATGAAAGTGGTAGGGCACTGAGGTGCAGCGAAAGCGAGAGCAGAGATGAGCAAGAGGAAGAAAGAGGGAGGTAGATGGAGGAGTGACACACACACACACACACGCATACACAAGACACACACACACACACACACACACACACACACACACACACACATACCGAGACACAGGGCTTCTGGCATGTGTGGGAGCACACAGGAGCATAGATTAGGCACAAGCAGCCCAATGCAAGATTAATGGAGGGCACAGGGAAGGGTAATGGAGAACACCCGGGTTTGGGGAATAGATTTCTCTGTAGGGCCTGTTGTTTAAAAGTGTGACTGTGTGTGTGTGTGTGTGTGTGTGTGTGTGGTTATTCTCTCTCTCACTCTATGCCTTTTTGTATGTATGCCTTTCGTGTGTGTCACTTTCTTATCTATTGGTGTGTGTATGTGTGTGTGTGTCTGTCTGTGTGTGTGTGTGTGTGTGTGTGTGTGTGTGTGTGTGTGTGTGTGTGTGTGTGTGCATTTGAGTGTGAAGGAGAGAGATTGAATTTATGTGTGGTAATTACCAGTTTGTGTTTGACAAAGTTGTAGCATGGCAAATGGCAAATCTATGTTTTAATCAATGACTATAAAAAGTGAGAGCACACATGTAACAACAAAGCGACCTCTCTGGCCCGCAAGCCTACAGACACACACACACACACACACACACACACACACACACACACCACACACACACACACACACACACTCATACCTACCCTATTCACGTGTTATGAAAATTCTTTCACAAGTGAGTAACCTTGAAAGACGCTTTATGACACATTGATAATCACAGCAAACAGCCATTCCCTCTGAGTGGCACTGGTGTGATAGCATCAGTCAACAAGGAAGCAGGAACTGCATTCCAATATTGCCCGCTGCCCCCTTCTAGCAGGAATAAGCCCAGCCAATATTTACCGTCCAGCATGTCACCACATCCCCTGAATGCGCTGGAGCATTTTGAGGAGATATGGGAGCAGTCGTCATTCTCTTTGAGTCTGGGTTATCACACACACACATTTATGATTGCGTTTAACGAGAGTCGCCTGTGCAGACAGGCTTGTTAAGAGTTAATTACCTGGAGTGCTCACGCTGCGCAGATTATAGGCAATCAGGAGATCCTTGTGAGCAGGCATAAAATCCCAGAGACCGCACTCAAAATGACGAGACGTCAGGACACTTAGGAGCCTTTTAATTGACAACAATAAGCATTTAACCATCAAAACAAGTTTTGACTTTTTGACATGTTTTATTTCCTTGTGTGCTAATTGTCGGAAGGGTGTGCTGATGTTCACCTTTCCCTCTGATGGTAAAGTAAATTGATCAAACACAGTCATTGGTTCAAGTCAGAAACAATGATAAAATGCACATTTTTTAATTAGAAGACAATGGATATGTTGCTGTAGATGTGGATATGGATGTGGATGTGGATGTGGATATGGTGCCTGATGTGTCAATACATATAAAAATGCGATATAAAAATAATATTTACATATGCATGTTTACTCTGCCGTGGTAGGAAAGAGCCCATACCTGCTATTCACCAATCGACATGAGATCCGGCGCATTGACCTGATCAAGAAAGACTACACTCAGGTGGTGCCCACGTTGAAGAACGCTGTGGCTTTGGATGTGGACGTGACCACCAACAAGATGTACTGGTGTGACCTCTACCACCGCAAGATCTACAGGTAGGCTACCAAACATTGACAAGATCTACAGGTAGGCCACCAAACACTGACAACGTGGAGGACAAGATGAAGAAATAATTTCAGATAATTTTCAAAGAAGTTTATTTGAGTCCAAAAAATGATTTGGGATTTCCAAATGACATCTTGTCTTGCTGGAATAATAAGCTGTTATCTCTAATTACATTTAATGCGATATGGAAGATGTAATTTAGTTCAAATGTATAATTAAATGTTCAGTTCTTATTGTATCACAGGTTCATGCTAGATGGATTTTAGTACATTTTAGAAGGGATTTTTATTCATTAATTCTGCATTGCACTAACTAAAGTAAAAGTTTTTAGTCTCTGTTGATTAGCTGTACCTACATAGATAGATAGTCTTTGTTTTGACCACCAGTCCAAGGCCTCACAAGCATCAATACATAAATACACTCAACATGTGCCCTTCAGCCCACCAGCTCCACACCAGCCTTTTGCCATGAGCCATCACACCACCCCTATTCACATCTAGAGAGATAAGCACACATATCAGACATGCCAGACAAACACAACCACTAACTCATATAACAGAGCTACTAGACACTGCAAATTGGGTTTGACGAGATGACATGCTGTATTTGTACCTTGGGTTTTGATGTACTGTGGAATATATAATTATATCAGTAGTGTAGGGATATATACCATAAATGTATTCAATGGCCTATATCTGACCATTGAATTGGGCTCCTATATCTGTGTATATGAGAAGTGCAGTAGCTATCTTTTTATCCTTTTCTGCTCAGGCACCCTCCTACATTCTCTCTCTCTCTCTCTCTCTCTCTCTCTCTCTCTCTCTCTCCACACTCCTTCCCTCACTGGCCTTGACAGGGTTATTTGTAAAAGCATCAGTATTGTGCTGCTGCTTCTACCAGTTTTTCTGAAAGCACACAAACACATACACAATCTGTAGACGCAACAGACACACACACACACACACACACACACACACACACACACACACACACACACACACACACTCACACAAACATTCACTTCTGGCTGAGCTACTCCCTCACTCACTCACTAACTCCCTCACTCACTCACTCACTCCCTCACTCACTCACTCCCATCATTCACTTCCTCACTCTCACTCTCACTCACCTACTGACTCACTCACTCACTCTCACTCACATTCTCTCATTCTGTACTGAAGCCCATGTGAGGTAGAATTTGCTGTGAGCTGCAAGCGCTTATGAGCCCCCACACATGCTCACACACACACACACACACACACACCATGCCTACAAATGCACGTGTGCACACACACACACACACACACACACGCACACACTCTCTCTCAAGTCAAGGATATGGATGTGCAAGGTGATAATTGACTACTCTGGGAGATGTCAGATTCAGAGCATCAGATGAAAGGTCTCCTCATTCTCTCACTCTGCTCTCTCTCTCTCTCTCTCTGTCACTCTCACTCTCACTCTCTCTCTCCCTCACTGTCTCTCTCAGTATCTCCTTATTTCCCCCCTCTGTGCTTCAGGCCACTGTATAGTAATTAATAGTGATCAGTGCAATAGTACCCTTGAGTGAACCTGCAGCTCTAGCTGTAGCTCTAGAGAAAGAGAAGGAATGAATAGCGAGAGAGAGAATGGTGAGGTAGCGAGTGATAGTAGGCTTAAATGGCAGAGGGAGAGACCAGGCTTTTAGACAGATTTAAATAGCAATATCATTGGTATGTGGAGGTGGTGGAGCTAACAGGCAAGGTGAAAGCAGATAGCCACGGGACAGCTGTCCTCAGTGACCTCTCCTCGCCCAACCCAGTGAAGTCCAGTCAACCCTACACAGCAGTTAGACTAGGCTTGGACCAGTGTAAACACGGACGGGCGAGTTTGTTTAGGGAGACGACACCAGAGGACCTGTTTGTCCTTCAGCCCCCCTCTGTGAGAGCCAGTGTCCCTGCTTCACATCCCTCTTGGTCTTTCCCTCTCTCTCTCTCTCTCTCTCTCTCTCTCTCTCTCTCTCTCTCTCTCTCTCACACACACACACACACACACACACACACACACACACACTCACACACACACACACACTCATACACACACACACACACACACACACACACTCACAGGCTGCAGGGGAGGCTGCTCTAAATCATCCCGGCCCCACCATATGCTGCCTCTAATTTACCTCTCTGAGTAATTGTCTTCATTACTCATCCTCACATTGCCTCCAAAGCTCACACACACACACACACACGAGAAAGCCACAAAGACTCGTGTGTGTATGTGCATGTGTGTGTTTGTGAGTGCATGTGTGTGTTTGTGTGTGCGCAGGTGTGTGTTGGGGTGGGGGTGGGGGGATGGTTCATAACCAGTGATTCGCAATTTCGAGACTCTTTGAGAAGAGCAGCTGCAGGCTCAGAGAGGGGCCAAGGCACTCTGCTCTCTGAGGACGGTGGTGTGTTCATGTGTGTGACAGTGGTGTGCACATGTGTGTTTGTGTGTGTGTGTGTGTGTGTGTGTGTGAATGGCGTCTCAGCGCTTCACGCTGTCCACCAAGGACGCCCTCCATCAGAATCACGGTCCTCAGCTAATAACACTCGGGCTGCAGCAGGCCTGTGTGAGAGATGATGTGGCTAATGGTGATGAAGCTGTTGTGTGCAGCACTCTGTGAGACCCTTCTTGGACCCCCCCTACCACACACACACACACACACACAAACACACACACACAGACACACACGTCCCCCGCGGTCTGTGGATCTGATGCAGCGTGGACCTGCTCTGATATGACAATGGAGCACCGCTGAGAGTGTAGTGCTACAACGGTCAGAAGCGGCGCTAATGGATTGGTGAGAGCAGCTCTAACATAGCGATTCGATTGCAGCTGCAGCGTCGCTATTAGAGTGGCGCTAGCAAAAGAGGTGACAGCAGGGTTAGCATAAAATGCTGCAATCAGAAGTGAGCGAGGAGTGGTGCTTGAATCCAGCGATGGCAGAGCTGGGTGGGGTGGAGCAATCACAGCCATGAGAGCGGAAGGCTGATGTCACAGAAACATTTTCCGGAAAACTCACACCGAACAGCAAGCTTAGCAGGCACGTTAACATGACAGCGTTAGCGATAGCGCTACACTCACTCCCGATTCTCCATGAACTTCAGTGGGCCTACGCGCTCCACGGCAGTTCTGTGATCTGTTCCCTAACACCATGTCTGTGTTTCATGTGTCACCACTGTTTACCCTGCCAATTAATTTAGATTAGCATCGGTCGATGCAGGGTTTTGGAGTTCCAGCCCATAATTAAGATGTTGCGGCGAAAACGCTGGCAATTAGCTAGGCAATCTGCTTCTGCTGTTTCGCCAATCCGTCTCTTTCTGCAAGCTGCCACTTCGCACCTGACACCCGCCTCTGTATGAGCGACGCTGAATCACCCAGGCACTTCCCTCTCTCTCTCTCTCTCTCTCTCTCTCTCTCTTTCACTCTCTATCTCTCTCTCCCCAGTCTCATCACCAGTTCGGAGTAGAGGAGGACAGCATCCTGTCATCAGCCTGTAATGATGCAGATCTGAATAGTGCTCTACACACTAGAGAAGTGTGTGTGGGAGGGGGGTGGTGGTAGTGAGAGTAGAACAGAAGGGAAAGGAGACAGACTCCTCTCAGAGAAAAAAAAGTAGGAGTGCTGAGAGATGCGGGAGGATGGAGAGAGATTAGGTAGAGCGAGGCAAAATAACAACCCCAGGACTGAGGAAGTGCGTATTGTTGGTGATTTGACAAATTCTCCTTCTCCCCTTTTCTTGGTTCCTTAAAGCCTCTGCAGCAGTCTCTGTCACTGATAAGAGCAGACAGGGCCATCTTGAGAGTGGTGCTGAGCAGCGGGGCCACATCTGTTAGGAGCAGAGGCAGGCTTTAAGATCTCACAGATGGGGGCATTAGCGGGCCAGAACGTCCCACCCCCCTGCTGTGACAAGTGGGCTCCTAGTGATGAACACACACTCATACACACGCAGGACCCAGGAGCTCTGCTTGGACCAGCAGCAATGTTCATCATGGTTCTCCTGACAATACTCACGCAGCTTACAGTGCATACAGTTAAATTCACATGGCAGTCGAGGAGACATTAACAGAATACATCTGAGGGCTCAGTGCTTCCTTTTTGCTAGAGTGTCATTGCAAGACAGTGTCGCAGATGTTTTTTTTTTTTGTTTTTTGTTTTTCTGAAGATGATGATAAACATATGGTTGTTTCAACTGTTTCAGAGATGATCACTCAAAGTGACTTCTGTGTTTGTAGCAATTGTTTCTGCACAGATTTACCACATCTGTCACAATGTTATGATTGAGTGCACTGTGTGTGGTATTTTTGTCTTTGTATGTGTGTGTGTGTGAGAGAGAGAGAGAGAGAGAGAGAGGGTGAGATTAAGTTAGTGAAAGAGCAATGTAGAACGATTTATGTATGTGTGATTTTTCGGCATGTTCACTGACTTAATTATTCAGTCCTTGCAGTTTGTCGTCCTGGAAAACAACATGTCAACTGACAGAAGTGAGCAATTGTTTTTCCTGGCACCTTATACTTGCATTTTAAATGACTAATTCTTTCTTTCTCTCTCTCTCTCTCTCTCTCTCTCTGTCTCCCTTTTTGCAGTGCCTACATCAACAAGGCCAGTGATGCTTCGCAGCAGGTAACACTGATAGACACGGCTCTTCACTCCCCAGAGGGCCTGGCTGTGGACTGGGCACATAAGAACATCTACTGGACCGACTCTGGAGACAAAACCATCTCGGTGGCCACTGTGGACGGCAAGAAGAGGAGGGTCCTGATCAATGAGGACCTCTTTGAGCCACGGGCCATTGCAGTGGACCCAAGACAAGGGTGAGTGATCACATCTTTAATTTGTGTCAGTACATGTGGATTTATTTACAAGCTAGAGGATGGGACTAGCAATGATAATGATATGATCAAGTCCCATGATAAACAATGAAGTAATAAACACGATACATTTAATACAGAAGTTATTATGTATGTGTTACAAATTGGCAAAACACTTGCACAGTGGGCCTTTATTGAGTCAGTTATGAATATATATATATATCATAGATTATGACATATTATGACAACCATGTTATTTTCCTCCTGGAAAGTACTAAAAGTACTAAATTGCCACAGGCAATTCTGCAAGCCCCTTGTGAAAGCTTTGTTCAAGCTCAGGTCCTTCTCAGACATTTTGTGACAGTCCTGTTTCTCAGTCCTGACACATTTCCCCTGTTCCACATCAGGCTTGAGTTGCTGGTTGATCCTCACTGAGGTCCTCCACCTTAGCTCACCATCCATTTCTACTTGTGTGGCTTCACCACTGCCAAACGCTGCCTGAGTTTACAGAACAGCCCTCAGTTCACAGAAGGCAGTTAGCTTAGCTTTTCTCACTTGCTCCACTACAACATTTAGTGTTCCTTCAGGGCACTCTGCTTCAAATTACAAAGGTAGAGGACCATGAAAAACATGTAAATTGAATGTGCAGGCAGGGTTCCTGGGAGAGGTAGCTGTCGCCTGTGCTCTGCTGTCTGTGGCGTGTGCTGCGCTTACTGTTAGATTTTAGATGTTCTTGGGTAAGTACATGCCCCTATGATGGGCACATGCTGCAACACTACTCCCAATAGGACAGCAGGGCTTGTTGAGTGGAATGAGAAATGTATATGTGTGTGTGCAGTGCGTGCATGTGTGAGTGAGTGTGTGCGTGCATGCATGTGTGTATGTGTGTGTGTGTGTGTGTGTGTGTGTGTGTGTGTGCGTGTGTGTGTGCACATGAGTGTGTATATGTGTGTGTGTTTGCCTGTGCACGTGTGTGTGTCGGGATTACTTTGAGTTTTCCCTAAGTCCTCAGCCAGGCTTTCAACATATAATTGTACTTTGGGATCAGTGGCCTACTTTTTGTCACAAATCAGCAAGAGATTGCAAAATTTAAGGCCCTTGGTCTCCTTTAAGTTCTCACTTGTTTAAGAGATGAATCTCCATTTGACAGCAGATGAAATAATGCTGCACCCTTTAAGCATCTCATGATTTGCCAAGCCTCTGCTTTCAACTGCTTTTATGCACCAGGATGCAAGAAGAGCAGCGCCGTCAAACATCCAGCAGATCGTAGAAGTGTCGAACCTGGACTTGTACTTGCTGGAGGAATCCAGGAGTGTGTTAATATATTTCATTTGCATTTATTCATTCATGTAAGGCTGTTATTCCAAGCAACTCACAAAAGAGGACATTCAATATCAGCAACTTGCTGAAATCAGACAAGAGCATTGCAGGTGTGGGACATTGTGGTGTAAATACACAAGTGCAAGCAGGAATGCAGTGGAAATAGCTGTTCTGCAGTGGGAGCCAATTTGCTTGAAGTGAGGCTGAGCGTGATAAGTCTACTGATTGGTTGCAGTGCTTCCATCCTTTGCACAAAATGAAAGATCTTTTGTCTTCCTAATGTTTTCACTGTGGTCAAACATGAAGTCTTGTCATGTTACTGTAACTGATTTTATCTATTTAAAATGAATCCTTAAAAGATTCATTTGTCAAATGTTTGTGACATTGATGTGTGCTTTGAACTTGATATGTATCTAAATAGTCTGGCATTTTCCTCCATGCTTGCTTCACAGGTTCATGTACTGGTCAGACTGGGGGGCCAGTGCTAAGATTGAGAAGGCCGGCATGAATGGAGTGGACAGACAGGTTCTGGTCTCAGAGAGAATCGAGTGGCCCAACGGCATAACTCTCGGTAAGTGGTCTTTGTGTAATGGACAAGTAATGACACAAGTATTTAAATTAGTGCAAGGGGAGTTTCATTAAAGGTCATGTTATATGTCAGGGAAGTAAAAGTAATAAGAATAAGTGAAAATACTGGATCCATAATCTAAATTGTGTGTGTGTGTGTGTGTGTGAGAGAGAGAGAGAGAGAGAGAGAGAGAGAGAGAGATGACAGATACAATGGAGCAGAGAGTTGGCCAAGAACAACAATATAAAAGTGTGGTAAAGCCAGTAGTTACCAAGAGGGGCACTTGGAGGGCATCCAGTGGTTTGGATCTGCTTCAAAGTGTAATGGAGAGGTGACCCATGCTACACCTGTCCAGGAAGTTTTGGACGTTTTGCATAATCCTGGAAGACGCACCAGAAACAAAACCTCCTCAGTGGAGGTTAAAACGGGGCTCTGCAGTTAGGACTCCATTAGCAAACCCACATCATCAATCAGCTGCCAGTTTAGAGGGACAAAAAACTAAAGTGAATTTCATGAGCCATACTGTCAATATTCTCCTCATGTCTCCCCATATTCCTCAGAGCTACAGCAACAGCCTCTTTTAAAAGCAGCGGTCATGCTTGAAAAAGGGAGAAAAAAAGAGTGGCGTATGTTTGAGTCGAATTGAACTGAACTGAACAAGCACATTGCAATGAAAACAGATTACTGTTTGAGCAGGGAGAGGGTAGGAGAAAGGGGATACTTGTTAAGCACCATTATTTTACAGCCATGAACACAAATTCTTTTTTTTTCTCTGTATTGATTCCTGCAGAAACAGAACAGATTGGGCAGGTTTTGCCCTTTGTTTTGCTGTAGCAGTTTTAGATCATGAATTGTAGCCTTAATATGTTGATGAGTCGTAATGAGTCGTAGGTTTCTTGACCACCACGTGACTGTTTGAGCTCTTCTTCTAAAAACATATTTTGCTAATACCGCAACAGTTTTAAATAAGCAATGTTACTGCATTTGGCAAAACTTGACAGTGCCGGAGCAGGATTGATTTTTTTGTCAAGTCTAGGCCTACTGTGTTAAAAAATCCTGTTTGTGTCACATAACTAATAATAATTAATATGAATTATTTTACTCGCAGTTAAAGTTAATGCCTAGAAAAGTGTTTTGACAAATTGATGAAATAAATTTGTCACAAATGTTATGCTGATGGGAGTAATGAGCACAATGTGATTGGGCTCTATATTGATCTCTAGTATTTTTCTCCCCATAAGACACATTTATACTTTGTAGCAAACTTTTACACAGACGCTCTGGCAATGCGCTGTGGAGAGAACCAATGTTCTAGAACAGTGATTCCCAACCAGGGGTACACATACCCCTAGGGGTACGTGAGCACACTGCAGGGGGTACGTGGAATTGTTTAATAATAATTTAGTTTCAAGATGATAAATACATATTCTCAGTCATTTCATAATAAGCCCATCAATAAAATGGTACGTGTGCACTGCAACTAGTTTCCCCGGGGAGACAATAACCTGTGGCACACCTTGCCAGTTGTGTTACATTCTGCTCTTGGAGAATCATCAACACGTATGAGTGAGGGGGGTACTCATGGTATGACAAAAAGGCTCAGGGGGTACACAAGACAAAAAAGGTTGGGAAACACTGTTCTAGAAGGTTCATGGTTATTGAAGGCTCTCTTCTGTGGTGTGTTAGACTTGTCAAGCAGGCGGCTGTACTGGGTGGACTCCAAGCTGCATCTCATCTCCAGTGTGGACCTGAATGGCAACAACAGACGTGTGCTCATCTCGTCCATGGACCACCTGGGACATCCCTTCGCCCTCACTGTCTTTGAGGTGAGAATACACACATACACACACATAAACACACACACTCACACACAGCCAACCATTAAAAAGGTTAGACAATAACAGGACACCTTTTTAGCCGCAGTTGTAATTCATCTGAGATTTTCACCACATTCTTTATTGTAGTTTTTTGTACTTTTATTTTTAATTTGATGTCATATAACATGTTTTCAATACTGGTTTTGATCTATATATAAACTTTAATAACCTCTGACACAAGCACACACAAACACACACACACACATACCCAAACACATACTTTGTTGTACACAGCAGACCTCATTCCGCTGGGAAGTGGCATGAGCCAGTGAGATTAATGGTGCAGGATTGCGAGCAGCACCCAAGACAGAAACCAAATTAAAAACCCTTTAACAGTGCGACGGGTGGAAGGGTGGGGGTGCACGCAGCCGCGGTGGTCCTGCCAGGGTCGTACATCATAGCGCAGCTCCCCATGACAGGCCTGTCGATGGGTGCTCGTAGTCGCAGACCTCTCTGCCTGAGGGAGTGTGTGTGTGTGTTGTGGTGGGAGTGGTGGTGATGGTGGAGGAGGGTGGGTTGTGGAGGAAACAATATTTTCTCCCTTTTTTCTTTGTTTTTCTGTGGATTGGCCAGGGCGTTTGAGCGATGGGATGCTGCAGTAAGTGATCTCACAGGTGAGGAAGGGGGAAGTCCAGCAGCACACTGCATTGCACCTCACCCGTCTCTGCCACAGCTGGCAACTCAAGGAAAGTTATTACAGGAGTTAAACAGCAAGAAAAGAAAAGTTTACTGCAATCAAACCCACCCCACGGACAGCCCACCAGCAAACTTACTTTACCTCACAAAGTCTCACACTTCAGAGAGAGAAACAAAGCTGTACTAATTTCCCCACACAACCAAGGACATGACTTGCAATGACCAATGACATGCCTCTTTAAAGATCAGCTTCATTTTAATATTTGACAAATATTGAAATAATATTAAACCCCAATATAATCATATGAAATCCTAATATCATATGGAACTCTAATATAATCGTTATCAACTATACTGACAACTGTGTCAGTGTTGTTGCTACATATGAAAGTGCAAGTGAGTATTGAGACCCTTCCCAGTGAAGCCCTTTGCCACATGGGGCTCATCTCCTCCTGCTCTGCAGGCTGTGAGCTCCATACATCAGTCTTACCGGCCTGTCTGACACATTCACTCAGTGTTTGAGGTGGCTAAAGGTTAAGGCTGGGTGGAAACGTGTAAAAATAGCGGCTCACTCCTCCTGGAGGAGAGATGATCCCTCAACCGTGACGGCTCTGTGTGTGTGTGTGTGTGTGTGTGTGTGTGTGTGTGTGTGTGTGTGTGTGTGTGTGTGTGTATTTGCTGTCAGTCACCAGCAGCCCACAATGGCAGCTCTACGTCACTGCTGGCATTTGAAGTTTTAATAAAGAGTGTAGAAGGTGAAGGAGAATGTGTGCATAGAGTGTGTGCCTGTTTGTTTGTGTGTTTGAGTGTTTGTGTGTGTGTGTGTGTGTGTATTGTGTGTGTGTGTGTGTGTGTGTGTGTGTGTGTGTGTGTGTGTGTGTGTGTGTCCATAGGGGCCAGAGAACTGTCTGATTGAGCTGACAAGGCAGGCAAAGGCACGTAAACAGAAGCCATTCTGGTGACCTTTCAGTGTGAGAAGCCTTTGTAAACAGGTGACTCCTTCCCATGGAGAGCCTTACACACCACACCGATGTCTCTCTCTCTGTCTGTTCTCTCTTTCCCTTATTCCTTGTGTCTGTCTCTTTATCTGTCATTTTCTCCTTGCATTTGAGCTCAATGGCTTTCTCTGATTTTCTCTGTCAGTCTTTCTTCGTGTTGTCATGGCAACGGATGAGCTGTGGCTTCAGATGCTGATAGGAATGCATCAGGAGACAGAGAGAGAAAGGGCGTGTGAGAGAGTGTGTGTGTGAGAGAGAGAGTGGAGAGTAGTGAAGGACAGAAAATGAGCACCATCCTTTTCTTGGTGATATTTCCCACCTTGCACCCTCCCAGTCGATGGTCTTAATTCAGAGGTCAGGGAGGCCTGCCCGTCTGGGTCCTAATTAGGGCTTGAGCAATGGACTGGCCAATAAGAGATCTCTGGCCCCTCTCTAATCAGACCCACTCCACTGAGATCTCTGCCTGTTTTCTGCTGGACTCAGAACAGACAGCACAGCCTGCAGAGAGACGCTTTTGTTCTGTTTGTTACTCCGGCTCTGTGCTTCCTGCTGCGGCCGCCAAACAAACCATACGCTGGGTTTGTTTATTGTTTGTTTAGTCCTGACCTCTAGCTCCAGCCAGGGTGCATTCAGGTAAAGCAGAGCAGAAGGCTTTGGAGGACTGACGGTATCCCATGTGCCCTTGCAGGACCGCGTGTACTGGACAGACCTGGAGGATGAGGCCATCTACAGCGCCAACCGGCACACGGGCCACGACGTGGCCACACTGGCGCAGCACCTCAACAACCCCCTGGATGTGGTGGTCTTCCACGAGCTCCGACAACCCAAAGGTGAGGCGCTTGTGTAAACGTATCTGCAGGAAATTCACACACACACACACACACACACACACACACACACACACACAGACACACAGACTACACAAAACAAATGTGCAGAATATTCTTACTGCTAGCAAGAATGTATAATATAGTGAATGCGTGTCTTTGGCAATAGCGAGAGAGAGAGAAATAAAGAGAGAGAGAGAGAGAGAACACAAGTGTGTTACATTGTGTGTGTTTTTAATAAGAGAGGAAGAGCATAGTGAGAGGGCTGGGAGTTGATCTTTTGTTTTCTTCCCCTCATCACAAGAGAAGATGAGAGCTGGGTCCCAGCGGTGGAAAGTTAATTGCGCGCTCCCACATTAATAAGTAAACAGCTCTGCCA
This sequence comes from Tenualosa ilisha, assembly GCA_015244755.2. Taxonomy (NCBI): domain Eukaryota; kingdom Metazoa; phylum Chordata; class Actinopteri; order Clupeiformes; family Clupeidae; genus Tenualosa; species Tenualosa ilisha. Next base: position 2,181,404 of record PYXC01000407.1, read on the forward strand.
AAGGATAAATCACGCTGTTAAAGCCCCTCTCTGTGAGAACTGCTGTGAGAACCCTAAATCAGCCAGTGCTGAATGAGGAAATATGTGAATGAACTTGGGCTCTCTGCTGGGAAAACCCCCGAGCACCTGAGGAGAATCTCACCACCTACCCTACACATAAAGAATTCTCTGGAAGGCTGCGTCATTAAATTGGCACTCATACTAAATCTATAAGGCAGGAGATGTTGCCATTCAGCGTTGTTACCATCTTGGCTGTGATGCCTTGTATCCAGCCTGCTTTGGGCCCAGAGTTGGAGGCAACATAACACATTCCGCATGCCATTTTTATTTCAGCCTTTGTTCTTTTTTATTTTATTTTGTTTTTGTTCTCTTCCCCCGTGTGGGTGGGTATAAAAGAATGTTAGCATGCAGCCAGTCATCTCCTTTTCTTTATGTGCTGATCTTAAAAGCTCCGGTTTGTTCGCTGTCTTGCCGTGAGCCCTGAGATGGGTATTGCAACCACCTGAAAGCTTTTGCAACATCCTCCTAAAAGAGAGATATATAATCCATCATGCCACTCACTCAATACACATAAAAGGCATCTTTGAGCACTTTTATGGGAAACTCGCTCTCTCAAAGGATCTCCATTAAAATCAAGAGCTGTTCCTGTAACAATACTGGATTGAACTCGATTGCTTTCTCAGTGAGCACCGCTGTGCACCCTACACACCCAAAGCTGATCACGCTAATGCTAACATTAACGTTAATGTGTTTTCACCAGTGCCAGACAGCTGTAACATGGGCAGCCTGCCAAACGGAGGCTGTGAGTACCTGTGCCTCAAGGCCCCTCAGATCACCGACCACTCGCCCAAGTACACGTGCGCCTGCCCCAACAGCATGGAGCTGGGACCAGATATGCGCCGCTGTGTTACAGGTAACCGCACACCTCTCTGGACACACATGCATATGCACTCAAAGTCACACACATATAGTCCCACATTTTGGACTGTTTGGTCTTGAAGAATGAAGTGCTGTTGGTTAAACAGAAACATTTTCCTGTAGATCCTCTATGAACAGATGATAATATTATATGTTTAAAAATTGAAATTGAAATGATTTTATTTGACAGACTGTATCATTTGTGTTGATATTAAATATAGTGAAGCTTACTATAAATATAAAGATAATTGTCTTTCAGAGTTTTGACAGACAATTATCACAGTATAGTAGAGAGAAATCCCTAACAGTTGTGGAGTGCACTAGCTCCTAGTCAGTAGATCCACGCAGGTGTCTAGACAGACCGCCGAAGCACACACTTCCTTATCCCCATCTCCCCAGGCTAGACGTAACACTACATAATCTCTCTCCACACTCGGCAGCTGAGAAAGCCTGTGTGTCCTAAAACTCTCTTTTTTAATCATCCCCTCTCTCTCTCTTTCTCTCTCTCTTTCTCCCCCCTTAGTGGTCAGACCCAAAACCACAACTGCAGCTCCGACAACCACAACCACCACATCTCAGCCGACGACGAGCACCACCACCACCCCAAGAACAACAGCAGCCTCCTCCACCACCACCACCACCACCACAACCACCACTACTACGCCGTCCACCACAACCACATACACAACTATGACCACCAGATCTACAACAGCCTCCACAACATTCCCCCCACCTTTGCACCACAGTCCCACCTCCGCCACCTCCACCTCCACCCCTAGTGCCAGGACCCAGGCCTCCTCATCTACCTCCACCAGCACCACCTCCAGCAGCACTAGCAGCACCACCAGCGGCAGCGTCCAGAGGGTGAACGCCAACCTCTCACACCGAGGTAAGAAGAATCCTGTAGCAGTGGATTTATCTGTGTGTGTGTGTGTGTGAGAGAGTGTGTATATTTTTCTTATGTGGTTGTGTAAGCTTTACAGTATCCAGATTTACCCTCAGAGGTGATATTAGGCAAATAGTGTCAGCAGCTGGTTGTGACTAAACTACTCTCAGCGCTGTGTTTGTTTTTGTGATGGGCTTGTTAATAAGCAGAGCTCTCTAAATGTCTAAATGAGGAAGGAGAATTAATGAGAGTGGAACCAGTCTGTTTGGAGAGAGAGAGGACTAATTCAACTGTCTGGACCAGAGTACCTCCACTCCACCTCTGGGCACTCAATGCTGGCCACAGAGGCTGTGCGTGTGTGTGTGTGTGTGTGTGTGTGTGTGTGTGTGATTAATATGCTAACATTTCCCTCCACAGCAGTCGCACAAACACCGTGCTGTCTTTTTCAAGCCCTGTCTGCCTCTTTCTTCTTTTTGGCGTTTATCTAAAGCTCTGTAGCTCTAACTTTAGCTTCCCTGCAGACATTTATCAAGTCTAAAAGTACACGTCAAGTCTGCTTTGGAATCCTGAATGTTTTTGCTTCGCTGACTCTTGTTAGCCTCCTGCTTTTTACACCTCTGAGGTGGCCTTAGGGCCTGGACCCAGGCCAGATACTAAGATGGCTTGCGGCTGGGAAGCTTCATGTCTGGGCCCAGGAGCTATCTGGGGCTGGGTAGGGAGCCATTGCTTGGAGATCCTACTGGGCAGTCTGTCTCGCTCTTCTTTGGGACTTTTATTTATTCCAAGCTCTACCTGTCTCTCTTACTCTACCTGTCTTCTTGTTTTCTTCATCTGTCTAGCTGTCTGAGTGTTTGCTTTTCAGTTTCCCTGTTTATCTACTGTAGCTGCCTAACAGCACAAACATATTCTGCTGTGCCTCTTACGTACAAGCAGACAAATGTTCCAAGGTAGAACCTTTAAGGTTCTTGATGAGCACATGCACACCAGCACACGTGCCACTGAAGAACCAGGTCACAGTTGGGAGAAGCTAAACCAGAGCAGTGTGTGTGTGTGTGTGTGTGTGTGTGAGTGCCCAGAATTTCCCAGGCCTTCCACTGGGAGCAGGCGCATAAATAAGGGCTCTTAAATATTGATGCTCTCCTCTTGTCATTGTATATGAGGTGCTGGAACTTTCCATGAGATTAAAGTCAAATAAAAAGCTGTGTTCTACTGAAAGATGAATGCTGTGTGGGCAGGCCTGTGGCTGCCAGTGAACCCACCAGCGGCTCCGAGGGCCGCTATGAAAGAGCTTGTGGGTGAAGAGGAAGAATGAGTGGGATGCAGAGGAGCGAGCGAGAGAGAGAGAGAGAGAGAGAGCGAGAGATATGGGAAAAAAGAGTGTTTGTGTGTGTGAGAAAGAGAGAGGGAAAGAGAGTGAGGCAGAAAGAGAGAGAAAATGAGTGTGTGTGTGTATGTGTATGTGTATATGTGTGTTTGTGCACATATGTGTGAGTGAGAGAGGAAAAGGCATGGAGGAGAGGGAGATGCAGGTGATTGAGGGCAGTGCTCACAGCCCACAGAAGAAGTAAATGGATGTCTGTGGGTCTCGGTGCATCCATCCTCTTCCAGGCATTACGCCATGAAAGCTGGAGATTGTGGAGGTTTAGTGGTGGAAATGGGACATGGCTCTTCTTCTTCTTCTATTTTTTTTGCAGCTGCATGTTATCCGTTATCATGCGACAGACGTATCATCAGCGACTGACGCTGTAGATGTTTCCCACCTATCTCTTGCTCTCTCTGAGTTTGCCAACATCAGTGGTACCAGGTGCATTACATCCCCATCAGCACAGGAGCATGAGAGCCGTATATGTGTGTGTGTGTGTGTGTGTGTGCCTGTGTGTATTGGCACCCTGGAGATGAAAGCTGACAGTGCCTTGAACATTGTTGTTGCAGATCCATATTAAACGGCGGCAGTTGTGATTCTGTCAGGATGAATCATGTGGTGTGTGTGTGTGCGTGTGCGTGTGTGTGTGTGTGTGTGTGCCGTTGCAGAGCACAACTCTTAATAACCTGAAAATGAAAGTCCCTATCTTCTGAGCACAGGCTGCCAATCTGTTTTGTGAACAGCGTGCTTCCCTGCCACTAGAAAAAAAAAGAAGGGAAAAAAAAGAAAGAAGTTGCCACTATTCATGGGACAAATTTTAATAATGTTTTACAATCTGCTCCCTGATGATTTGTCGGCCATGTGGAGATATGACTCATTTGCTGATGTTATCTGTCAGCTGTGTCGACAATACTAATGTAAGGCACCACATCAACTTGCCCCACTCTTCCCACTGGTAAAGCTCTAGGCTAAGCTGAGGTGTGAAATTCTCAGGCTCTGGCGCGTGTTAAAACCCAATCCCAAACAACTGCACATTTCATGGGTTATCTGTATTTTGAGTGAGATTTGTTTTCTGGCCGTTGTTGTTGTTGTTGTTGTTGTTGTTGTTGTTGTTGTTGTCTTTTGTTTTGTGCTCAGCGTTCTTGGGATAATCAGTGGCTCTATCTGTATGCTGGGCTTGCTCTATCCGCCCCTCCTAATCTCCAGGCCAGCGCTCCATTATCTGCTTCTAATTACACTTCCACTAATGGAGGCCTGTGTGCCAATTGTGAGATTGAGGTAGGATTTATATTCAAAGATGGACTTGGCTCCACAGAATCCATGATGTGGTACAGAGTGGGTTGAGCTAATTCTGTGTGTGTGTGTGTGTGTGTGTGTGTGTGTGTGTGTGTGTGTGTTATATGGGACATATTGTAAGCATCATTGCCCTGTTTTTTTTTTCCCTGAGATATGGTCTGCTGTATGTGTTGTGTACGTCTTTTTCTGTATACTGTATTCATAAGCATTCAAGCTGCAAGCAGAATTCAAGCACTCAAGTCAAAGTCTGTAGTTTTTAGACTCTATATGATCTCTGGATCTGCTGAAAGAGTAATTGAATCATCCACCAGCGAGATGTCTGTGGTTTAACTAAGTTGGTAACTGCAAATTCTCCTTGACTCTGAGTCTGTCTCTTATGTATTCTACTGCATCCTCTCTCTCCTCCCTCTGTGTCTCTGGCCCATGTGACTTATCACGGTTCAGCCATATTGGAAGAAAAGCCATCACTGATGGAAACCGATGACAAAGTCACGTGTGTTGTTGACACAAAAGGAGAATGAAAGACAAAAGAAAACGATATTGTTTTTCTCTTCCCTCTCTCCCTCTCGCTCTGACTTTCTCCCGCTTTATCTTGCTTCCCCCTCCTCTTCCCGCCTCCTCCTTCTCTCTCTTTTTTTATCCTTCTGGCAGCTGGGAGCGAGCACTACCTTTTAGGCAACAACATAACTGTGGCGGTGTTGGGTATCGTCATTCCCATAGGTAGGTATAGCTGTGCATAATGTATGCCCCCCCCACCCCGTACCCAGCTCTGCCCAGCCTCTCCCTCAGCTTATTAGCCCCTACATACTCATTCATCTGCGGCCCAAGAGCTTCCACATCCACGCGCATGATGCCTTCGCTTAGTGACACACACACACACACACACGCACGCACACACAAACACACATTATACTCAAGGGTTATATACATATTCATACACACACAATAACAGCAGTCGAATTAAAATGAAACCTCTTCATCCTTGCTGATGGGTTGGTAATGATAGTGGTGATCTAAGCCAGTGCAGGTGTAGAAGCGTGGTCATTTAACATGTAGTTGGAGAAACGCCGTGCCCTTTTCCCGGCCGCTCGCGTGCGCTTAATTGGCGGCGGTAAAACAAATTAGCGTTGTTCAAATCCAATTGTGGGTCCTGCTGTGAAATTTGCTCCCTCCAGTCATTGCTCGTCTGCTGGGGGAAATTGGAGAGGCCCCACCCTCCCCTGCCTCCTCCACCTCTCTGTCTCCCTCAGCATGGGCCGCTCTAATAGGCTTGCCTTCACATTGCTATTAAGACAGAAAGCTGTGCCCAAATGAAGTGTTTACATGCTGACGGTGCGGAGGTGGAAAGGTACACACACACACACACACACACACACACACACACACACACACACACACACGCACATACACATTGCTTTCCGGTGGGCTCGGTAACAAAAGACCAATTAAAGAAGACCATGAGGGGGGCAGGCAGGCAGTTTAAAAATGGGGAAGGGACCACACTGCTCAGCGGACAGGCATGGTTATCTCGTCCTGCTGAATTACTAAGCAGTACAATCACATGCATGTGCATGCACACAAACACACACACACACACACACACACTTATACATTGACACACACCAGACACATTCACAAACATGTACAAGTTCGCACACATGCATTCAGTGGCACGATAATGTAAGTCCCTTGGCTTCATGTGCTTAACAGAACCAGACTGAATTGCAAGCAAACACATACACACACACTAGTGTCTGTCTTTATGTAATGTGTTTATCTGTCATTTTGTACCATTGGCGTCCTTTATCAAATATGCATTGAAAGCATTTCTCAACAGATTCCCTGTTATTTATTCTGGCTTATTAGTACATGAATACTCAGCTATTGTCATCAGTACATATGTGCTTTCAGTGCATATTTGTGACATACAGACATTGGTGTGTGGGTACGTATGTGTGCATCAGCAGGTGTCTGAGTGTGTGTGTCGGTGGCGTCTAGATGTGCGTGTTTGTGTATGTGTGCGACTGTGTGTGTGTGTGTGTGTGTGTGTGGTTGAGCGAGTGTGTCATTAAGCACTGCTCCTTGTCCCCTGGCTGTGTTAACGCTCCCGCCATTGTGTGTCGGCTGTGTGTTAAACGCATGCAGTTCCTATCCTTGCCACAGTGGTCATCGGCCTGCTCTGCACCGGCGGCTATTTGGTCTGGCGCAACTGGCGGCGGAAGAACACCAAGAGCATGAACTTCGATAACCCCGTCTACCGCAAGACCACCGAGGACGACGACGACGAGATCCACATCGGCCGGACCGAGCAGATCGGACACGTCTACCCCGCAGTGAGTGGCGGCGCCCGACAGCCCTTCCTGGCGCTCCCGCTGGGCGGCGGCACCGGCGTGCCCGACCCGGCCGCGCACTGGTACTCGGGCGCGCCCATGCTCTCCAGCGCCAAGTGAGGCCAGAGCGGAGCGCAGTGGGGCGCAACTGGGTGGTGGGGACCGGATCATGGAGGAGATGGGAAAAGCAGAAAAACCATTTTTGGGGGGAGGGGGGGACAAATGATAATAGGGAGGGGAAGATTCTCAGAGAGTGGCACAGCAAAAATTGAGACATGCTTGTTGTGTGCCTGTGCACACACACACACACACACACACACACACACTCTCATAACGTTACATGCATTCATGTACACACAGACACACACACCACGCACACACACACACACACACACACACACACACACACACACACACAGGCATGCACGTATGTCAAATATGTGCATCACCACACACACACATCACCTCTGCCATCCTATTCCAATCCTCCAATATTCATTCATAGTTTTTGTGCCCATGTGTTTTGGCCGTCTCATTCCTTTAGTAAAGGGAGTGTAGAGTGTGTTTTTGTGCTCGTGATGACGCACAGACTGTGTATTGCCCCACAGTCTATGTTAGCTTTGTCCCCTGTTCCCTTTTTAAAGCATTCAGATGGAATCCTTCCTTATCCTTAACCTTCCTTTAGACTGTTGATGAAAAAGGACCCTGTTATTGCGTGTAGGAATACAAAGGGATACCAGCACCTTAGAGTACAGGACAATCGATTTATTTATGTGTGATAGTAGGCATTCATATATATATCTAGGCATTGGTTTTATGTGTGTGTTTGCTTAAATTATTATGGCAGAGGCAGAGTCGTTTAGCTGGAGTCGGGGAGTGGGCGACGGGAGGAAGGGGTTAAGCAGCTGAAGGGGTTGGCATGGCAACGCAGCAGCCTGTGATTGCCGTAAAGACAGGATGAGAGCGGGATGTGGTTTTGTCGCAGCAGGTTGCTGGCAGCTGACCCTCACCAAGCTGGAGGAGGAGCAGTGGAGGAGGGTGCCACTGCTACCGCTACCTCCACATGGGCTCTCTGACGAGAGATGATGACGGGAACACACACACACACACACACACACACACACACACACACACACATACATTACATGTGATGCTGAACACACAGACACAAAGCTCCACACACATGTTGATAAACACATTTACACATACACACACATACACATACACACACACTTTGTGTCTATATCCTGGCCCCATGGTGTATGTTAGATTGAGACATGGGCATTGCCTAAGGGAGGGAATGACTCCCAGTGCTAACAGGATTGGCTGTGTTATCGAGTGTGATGACGGATGAGCAGGATCTGCATGTAGGCTAGCTGTCTCTGTGTGGCTCTTTCTTTCTTTTTTTCCTTCCTGTTTCTGTGTCCTTCTGTTTCTCCTTCTCTCCCTCCCTTCTTTTCTTATCCCTGCTGTCTGTCTTTTTTCTGTCATCTGTCCTTCACTTATTCTCTTTCCCTTTTTATTTTTTTCTTTATCTGTGTTTTTTCTCCTCTTCTCTGTCCTTTCTTTTCTCTCTAGCTCCCTCTCTCTGTCCATGCCGTGTGGTTAATGGTCTTTTATCTGCTCTCTGCAGCGCGTGGCGCTCAGCCTGGAGGACGACGGATTCCCCTGAGGTGCTCTCCTCTTCCCTCCTCTCCTTTCTCTTTTTCTCTCCTCTGTTCCTCTTCCCCCCCATCCTCTCCCTACCCCTCTCTTCTCCCTTCCTCCCCCCTTCCTGTCTCCTGGGGAGACCTCACTCCTGCGGCAAGGTGCCAGAGAGAGAGAGAGAGAGAGAGAGAGAGCGGGGACACTCACAGACTTTAAGAGAACACAAGCGAGTTTCTCCCCGCGACCCCCAACCAGCCATCCAAAAGGGGAAGTCTGTGCATGTGTGTGGGGGGGTCTGCCTTTAAATGCCGACCCATGGGTACGTCTCTGAGAGTAGCCTCTCCTAACATACTGTTCTGCACAGTAAGCTAAAACCCACAACACTGACTACTACTACCTTTACAACTACCTGTACAGCTAGTGCTAGTGCTAACAGCTAGCCTAGCGCTAGTGCTTCTGCCTCTTCTGTGTAGTAATAGTGGTACCAGCTGTGTACTGGTGACTAACAAACCCCATAATGACATACAGTGGCTAACACTCTTTGGTTTCAGTCTCCAGATGTGCTAGGCTAGGCTAGGCTAGGCCTTGTGTATTTACATGATGTTCATATTAAATGGCTCTTGTGGCGTCGGTTGCGTTACTGGTGTAAATATGATAAGCTCACTCCTGCTGATGCCTGGGTATCTGTGTGGGCTCGGCAAAGGCGTGGGCAGCGGCGCACACACACACACACCAGAGGGCATCGCCACGGGGGCCCAGCAGGGCAGAGCTCTGGGGAGTGGGATTATTGATAATCTGCTCTGCTGGCATCAGAGGTACACAGAAGTTAGATAATGAATTTTGGTTGGGGCTGTGTGTAGGGGGAGATGATGGGGTGGGGGTGGGGGGCTAGACTTTGTAATCCAGTCATACACTGAGCCTGTGTGTATGTGTGTGTTTCTGTCCGTGTGTGAGAATATGGGATTTGCATTCAGTTTGTATCAGTTATAGTGCTACTACTACTAGAGGAGCCTGAACAAGCACAGAGTTTTTCCTGAACCCATTATCTAATCTAAGACACTGGGAAGTCAAAGAGCAGAGCCATTGGGTTGCTGGCCCTACCACTGACACTGGATAATAACTCCTCCAGGTCCATACCTGATTCTTCCTCCATTGTCTTCCATAGCAGACAGGCACTAGGCTTGGTCTCTCACAACTCCCCAGCATGAAGTAAACATTTTCAGGCTGCTTTAGTGGTTTTGTGTGTGTGTGTGTGTGTGTGTGTGTGTGTGTGTGTGTGTGTGTGTGTGTGTGCGCGTGTTTCTACCTTGTTTGTCATGGTGCTGGTAGAACACACACAAGTATCTACAAGTACATATCAAGTATCACCAGAGTCTTCCTGGAACTTCAGGTATCTGTTAGCATACTTCCAGGATTTCTTCCATCAAAAAGACATGATAAGAAAGTGACTTGCTTTAGGCCTTGGAGGGATGCAGTCTGATATTGCCGTCAGTGCACAATGTCACACAACTAATAAGATCTCCTCCTGGAAAGCCTTTTAGAACTCTCCTCCTGTCACATTCATTTTGAGAGCATTGTGGACTTTTGTGGACTTCTGCTACTCTCTTTTATACACACACACACACACACACACACACACACACACACAGCACAGCAAATCTTTTTGTGATCATGTCTGGCCTCTAATGCCTCTGTTTGCTGCAACCACACACACACACATACACACACACACACACACGCACACACACACACACACACTCCGACAGGCTCTGCTTCCACCTCAGCCATACGCTGATTGCCTGATTGATTGTGGCCATAGATCACAGCTTGCCCACGCTGCACGCCGTGTACGTCGTGGCTCTTTCCAGCGAGGCGGGGATGAGAGCCCTGTCCCGAATATAGACTTCCTGGATTAGAGCAGCTGATCGGAGCGTCTGTCCAGACCTCTCGGCAAGATGAATGGGAAGCCATTTATCTGCTCTATGCTTGGGTCATTCTGACGGCGAACATGGTGTTCTGTTAATTGAACTCTCCCTTCGCTTAGATATCCGGCCGCCAGTTCATCCGAAGCCACTTGTGCACAGCGGAGGGCGGCTGAAGGCCGGGAGGCATTCAGATCCATAAGTGGCAGATCAGTCAGGGGGGACATGAGTGGTGCTGTTTATAGGGCCTGTTGCTGATGAGAACAGTGCATCTCTAGCGTCTGCATGCATTGCTGCTCAATTTGAGTCTGTGTGTGTGTGCGTGTGTGTGTGTGTGTGTGTGTGTGTGTGTGTGTGTGTGTGTGTGTGTGTGAGAGAGAGAGAGCGAGAGAGAGACTTGCTGCCTGCTCATGTGGGTGGGTGGTCTTGCATCTGGAGAGCTCTCTTTGTTCACCGTCGCTTTGGCTGCATTCCGTCTGTGATGCAACTTGTGACTGTAGCCTCAAGCTTTCATCTGAAATCAGAAACACCTTGCTGGGAGCCACTGTGGGCTGCAAAATCATGCTGTTGTGTGTGTGTGTGTGTGCGTGTGTGTGTGTGTGTGTGTTTGAGTGTGTGTGTACATGTGTGTGCGTGTGCATTCGTACATGCATGCATGTGTGTGTGTGTTTGTATGTGCGTGTTTGTGTCTGTGTCTGCATGCTTGTAAGTGTGTGTGTGTGTGTGTGTGTGTGTGTGTGTGTGTGTGTGTGTGTGTGTTCATAATATGTGTGTACTGAATCTTGAGCCAGGGTTTAGGTGAGTTAGGTGGAAGACAGACATTCACAAACAAATCCCCATCCTCCACTAACAATGGTTTCTTTGTTTGCCGGTGCCAGTGGAAGATGACAAGGTGTTACTCCACTCAGACACCGTAGGTGGCAGCACCACCACCATGGCTGCAGACCCATCCATCTAGCCTGGACTGCTGACATGCAGTCTGTCCTGAGCCAATCCATCAATGCTTATTCACCATGCATTGAGTTATGCCCTGACCCCAATCTGAGAGTAACCTCAGAAAGGCAATATGCTGGGCTGCAATCGCATGGGAATATTCTAGAGTGTAGGAGCGGGTGTTGTATGAATCAAATAATGCTTGTCTTTGGCAGTTAGCTGAAACATCACTAAGCAATGACTTCATCACCTACAGCCAGTGCTGGATGGGTTGAAGGCAACTGTATGAATGATTAGCCTGTAATAAAAATGCCATTTCACGTCATCTTTATTTTCAATGAATTGCCATCGACTGACATTTTGTCTTAAAAGTGTGTGCTTTTCTGTGTGTGCTCACAGAATCAGCTGGGCATGAGCAAGTAGTCCTGTCTGCTGAGTCTAGCATTGATTCATACAAGCTCTCACTCTTTCTCTTTCTCTCTTTTATTCTCTCCCTCTATCTGGCTGGTTTCTGGCTAGCCTCAGTGGCTGGTATCTGTGGCACCTCCGGAGTGTGTAAGACCCTCAATCATTGTGTTGTGAGGTGCAGAAAATCTCTGCTCTCATTGATTTTTCTCAAGTATGAGTATCTCCAGCAGTATGTGGCTGGCTCACTGTAACCGAGCATCCTGAACCATGTTACTGATGATGCTGTCTTTCTAGAAACTCTCTGTCATTGCTCTCCGCCAGGTGCCATTGCCGCAGCCACTCGGCATAGCTGCCTAACACTAGCTGACCATCCCTATCTCATCCAACTGACTCTATGCATATTTGAAGGCTTTGTCTCGTGTTATAGAGCGACAAAGCCCTGCTGCTCCATCATTCCTCATCATAACTACTAATGCTAGTGCTCCTGATTGCCTCTCTCCACTCATCCACTCACTCATTCACTCACTCATCCAATCACTCACTCACTCACCCACTTACTCACTGACTTACTCACTCACACACTCACTTTTTGGTTCCAAGTGAAGTCAACACAGTGCTTCTGAAAGGGCTATCTTTCCCCCGAAACGATATCCACACACTGGACAAACCAGATGGACAAAGACTCTGGAGTGCACTGTACTGGGCTGGACTGAACTGAACTGTCACACTAACGTCTTTGACCCTCAGGCCCTGAGGGTCGTGCCCTGAGAAGCAAGCAGCTGGGTTGTCCGACTGTGAAAAGGAACGTCTTGTGATGTTTTTTTTTTTTGGTCCATAACATGTGGTATTCCTCTAACCTCAGTGACGTTCCTGCTACCATTTTTGGTTTCCCTTGTTTGATTTGTTCATTTTTGTCCCAGTGTTTTGTGACTGTGAAACTCATCCTTTATTTGTCCTCTATTTAACTAGATTCTTTTTCCACAATGTGTATTACTTGAAGAAAAAAAAACATGTTCAGGCTCCTTTTTTCTAAGAAAAAGTAGAAAACATTTGGAAAGTTGGGGGAGGGTGAGTCTGCTGTGGAAGAGAGGGGGCTTCATTTTCCATAGGAAAACATTCAGTGTTCTTGGTTAACGTTCATTCCACAGCCATAAAGGAGACATTTTGTATGCTGTTTGTTGCACAAACCTTTCAAGAAGCCTTCTGCACTGTGTGGATGAGGACTTATGAGTTGGTGAGGGTTGACATTGGGTGGGGTGGGCCTGGGGACTGGGGGTGATCGTTGCAGTCCAATAGTTTTGAATCATGATTTGTAAATACGTTTTCATACAGCAGACCTTTTTGATAATGTTTTAAAACATTTGTGTAAAAAAGATGTATATATTAGCCTCCAGGAAAAAACAGAGTGTAGACCATATATAAATTTATTTGTACACAGGAGCACTGGATTTCTTTACTACTTGATTGTAACTAAAAATTAATAATCTGCCAAAGTGTTTTTATTCCTTTCCTGTCCGTTTTTAATTTTGGTTTTGCTTTTTAACCGTAAAGCATCGCAGACTGTAGGATGTTTATGCTGTATTTCATTCTATTTAATAGATTATGTTACGTGTTGAAAAGGTGTTATCAGTTAATTTATTGGTGCCTTGTTTGTGTTAATGTATATTATACTTTTTTTCTTTTCTTTTTTTTTTTTTGTTGGTGACTTTTGTTTCTTTTGTGTGTCTTTAGAAGGGGACAGGGATGAGGGGAGGGGGGCATTTAACTTTAGCAAATTCTGTACTTACGTGGAAAAATCTGAACTGTATGCCAAAATGGTCTCACTCATATTTCTATGAAATCAAGCTGTTCATAAATATCTCTATATATTGATATAATAAATTGAAGAAAAAAAAAAAAAAAAAATCCCCAATCACCAGCTTGCTATGGTTTGTCTCTGTTCTTGACTCAATCTCTTTTAGTGGTTGCTGTGGTAACGCTTCAAGCCTCCCCGCTTGGAGTGCCTCCCCTGTTCTTGTGCCTAGAGAGATGGGGTGGCTCTTTGTCTGGAGCGCAGCGGGCTTGATGAAATGCTATGAGTCGCCCCTGCCTCCGTGTTGTCTCATTTACACGAGCAGCACTAGGAGCCCCTGCCTCCGTGTTGTCTCATTTACACGAGCAGCACTAGGAGCCCCTGAAGAGTGGCAAAACAACAAGGGAAAAATTTGTGTTGCCCCGGCAGGCTTCTCCGACTCGCATCTGCGCTTGAGATTTCTTTTGATGAATGTGATTTCAACAGGGGCTGCCTCCATGTTGCCAGTCTGGGAGGGTGTGTCCTTGCCGTTGTTATGATGGAGGGAAATAGGAAGCGTGTATGTGGGTGTGTGAGTGTGTGTCGGTCTCTTGTTATGCCCTGCCTGAACAGGTGTCCTCACGCCTTCATCATGTGTGTGGCACAGCAGCAGCCATCTTGGGCGGACTGCCACACAGAGAGCCTGGCGACTCCTCATCCGCACTTTAATCACTGTTTCATTAGACCCTGGCAATGACTTGCCCCCCTCCTGTTGCTGCACACACCAGCAGAGCCCCTGACAAAGCAGCTGTTGTGGGCAGCCCTGCAAGGTCACTCAGCCTCCACACACTCTGCTACCATAAGGTGTCCTTCAACACCACACTAAGATGGTAATCTGCCTTAGGCAGATGATGAAATACAAAATTGACATTCCAGATTGGTAATGATCAACATCTGAGGTTATCCAAAGTATGTAAAACAGCCTTTCCTTATTCCAGCTGAAGGATTCTGTCACTAACAAAATTGTGAATTTAACCATCATTAATAAAGTTTGCTGATTAAAACAGCATATTCACAATGGATATCAGATTTAAATATTGTGATGGTTATGGTACACCCATATAGAATATTATAACCCAGGTTGGGTTGTTGAATGGAATTACAAGTGACAAGGTTTGAGTTCAGTAAACCAGCAACACAAAGAATTCATCATTTTCTCCTTGGTATAACTATATTGACTGCTTGAGTATGTTTATTATGCCCCTGTCTGCATTCCATTCAAATGGGTCCCACTACCCCAATTCTCTACTGCCCCTGGTGGCCAGGAGATTCATTGCAGCAGTCCCATGTCACTGATAGCAGAACCAAATAGCAGGATCCTCAAACAGCATATTAATCTTGTTGGCATCCTTGTCCATGAAAGATTAATTTCCCATTTGTTTCCGTGCCCTGATCCGTGCTATCACAGAGGACAGGAGAGGGAGGGTTTGCCACCTCGGCAGAATTCCACCATCCCCTCTCTTTATTTGGGCATTATTAATGGCATTTAGCGGGTACCCAAAGCAAATGGGGACTTCCATGAATATGCAGTATGCAATGCCCTCTGTGGAACATTATGAAAGCCCAAAGTAAATAGTTTCTTACAGCCAGTTGAAGTATAGAGAGGGGCAGTGTGTGTGTGTGTGTGTGTGTGTGTGTGTGCATTTGTGTTGGGGGGTGGGGGGGGGGGGCATTCTGAAAGCTTTTTAGAGTTAATTACTCCTCATCCAAGCCAAATTACAAACAGCCCGCACCCGAACCTCCCCTGGCAGATCTGCTCTGTGGGCACACAGAGGAGGGCACCACAAACAGGGCACTGGGGGGGGGGGCGCAGGGGAAAATAGAAACTGGGGAGGGGGGAGGTATGGTAGATTAAGACCTCTTACGGTGCCTGCCTCCATCCCTCCCTGCCCCTCCTCTCCCATTCCTTTCACTCCTTCTCTCTCTGCTCCCCCCCTGTGATGTGATTCACTCCACCCAGTAATTGGCGCGGGAGCTGTCGCTTAGACGTTGTTCCCTGTGCACTCCCTCGCTCCTCAAACTGCCTCACATCCCTTCCTTGTCAGACGCTTCTCTTCTAATCTTCCTCCCTCATCTTCTCCCAGCACTGGCTGCCACTCATCATCACTGCGCACCCAAAACTGCAAGGCCCCGCGGATGAGGCTGAGGGCTTTGTGTTTGTAAAATTGTGTATTGGATCGTGTGTGATGGAGTGTGTGTGTGTGTGTGTGTGTGTGTGTGTGTGTTTGTATTTGTCTGTGTGTTTTGTGTGTGTGTGTGTGTGTGTGTGTTTGCGTGTGCGCAGGCATGCATGTACACACATCAGTTTTTGGAGTCATTGTCAGCTGAAGGTTCAGTCACATTAGAGGTGCCTGGGGAGTCCTTGAGCATGGCTCATTTTCCCAGCCAGGGAAAGTTTCCTGGAATACACATTTCTCTAAGGCTGCTACAGGGAGGAACTCAGAGAGGTGCTGTCTGAGAAGCCCATTGCCCATGCAGTGCTCAACAGCTGAAGACAATTGAAACTATATAACCTAGTAAAACCATAACCATAGTTATGGTGCTAAAGACTTGGTGTGATTGCGTGGCCTAAAGATACCTGATTTTGCGTTATCCAGAATGTTCCAATATAGGGAGGGTGAAGACATGTATGTACATTCACAATATAGAGCAAGTCTGCCATCTGCTGGTACAAATGGAAGAAAGTTAAGATTTAGAAAGACTTGCAATACATTTACACCAAAATCAGTTACCACAACACAATACCAGAACAGCCTTTTTGTGAGAGAACCATGCTTATAGAATTTATGGGGAATTTTAAGTTTTAATTTGTATATTGCTTATTTGGATATTGTATATTGAGAGTTCTTCCAGTGGAGAGACAAGGAAATAGGGAGACCCCAAAGGACCAGAGTGCAGACAGCACCCTCCGCCAGAAGTGCAGTCAGCAAAGGAGGCTGAGTACCGGCCAGTCAGTGTCCCTGAAGCAGGGCGAAGTGTCCTGCACTGTAGATTTCATCCCCCTCAAGGACCTGGTCTCAGCCCAGAACTTACGGCTTCTGCTGCTGCACTACCAAACTCAGTGTGGCAGTTTGCAGCACTGACATGCATCATGGGATTGGACCATGTGATCAGACTGGTGCAGCTGGTCGTCCATTGGCACTGCAACTCTTTGCCATTGCCTCTAGGTGAGGGAGACAAAAACAGCATTCAAGAAAAAGTAACCTAATTAAAGTAGAATCTTAATTAATTTATTTAATTGATGTAAAATAAGGCATTTTAAAAGATTTCCTCTCCTGGCCATTCACTAGTTTTGCACTATATACTCAGACTTCATTGAACTGTCAACATCAAAGCAGATGAGTACAAGAAGATGACTAGTCATTTCCCTGACCGTAAACCAATACTAAACAGTACACTACAAGGTGAGTAACTTCACAGACAAGTTACAATAATGAGCTATATGACTTTTCATTGACCAATAATGCAGCAATCATCTGAACATGATATTCAACAAATCGTCAACAAACCAGGAATGCAGAGGAACTTTATTCAACGTTACACTTTTGAAAAGTCAAGGTAACACAACACCAGTATGGAGACTAATTCAGTGTTCATCCTTCTGGTTTTCTCATTTTTTTTTTTATATAAAAGCACTACAAAAAGACTCATACAGTACAAATATGACACAGAAAGCAGCTCCACTAAAATGCAAAAGAAGAGTTATGAGAAAGGATTTAAAAAAAATGACAAGAAAAAAGGCTTTGAAATAAAAGCACCGCAATTGATGATAGACTGGACATCACTGATGCCAAAGCCACAAACAAGCCACAAGAAACAGCCCTTTGGTTTATTTCTTTCCAAACATTACAAAGAGGTCTTGCTGAACCAAGGCACACAACAACTCTACAAGGACAAAAAAAAAACAAACCAAAAAAAAAAACAAGACAAAGTGCAATATTTAGTGCCATTTCCAACTCCAGCCCTGCCACAGGATAGGATTTCACATACCTCTGGTCAAACACGTCACATGTCCAAACACACACAACCATACACACAGCACACACACACAAAAACACATACACACTTACACTCACACATAAAAGAAGTCAAGTAAATTGTCAGAACTGTCACATAAAAATATAAATAACTATCAAATACAAAAATAAGGACAATTTGCTTGTTTTCTCCTCTATACAAATGGGGAAAAACTTTACAACATGATTAACCCCCCCTGAACCGCCCACCCCAGAGTTGTGCTGCTGGTTGAGGGATGGTTATGGTACTTTGGGATGGCCTGGCTGGCTGGCCTGGAGTCAGCTGCTTTAATCTGTCCTCTGCTGCAGGCCAGAAGGCTCGCTGGGAGCCCCATCCGCCTGATTAGCAGGGCCCGAGTCCGTTCTGCACCTCTTGAGCGGCCTCTCTGACCCTTCCTCATCCTCTTCCTCCGTCTTCCCCTTCTGCTGCTGCTGCTGCGGCGGCTCCTCTTCCTCCTGCGTGGCGCTGGCTGGGGCGGGCCCTGGTGAGGGGCGGCCGCTGTCGGTGGCGGAGTGGTTCTGGGGATTTTGGTCTGCTGTGCCCTGGGGCTCATGGGAAACGCTCAGGCCGTTGGGCTGGAACCCATCATTTGGAGTGGATAGACCTTCTCCTATGGAGTGGCCACCTACACGAACCGCACACGCGCACACACACACACACACACACACAGAGGTGAAAGGTTAGCATGGAACCCGGCTCCTTTTGACCTCAATGAAAAATCGCAGTGAACTTATTTCAGGCCATATATTACATTGTATGTGCTTATAATAGTGATGACTATTCAAAACAATCTGCACTCTTCTGTAGTCTTTAATTAACAAGGCAACTCTTTTGAGCCAAAAGGAAAAAGGATCAATCAATGAATGTTTATCTAGGCAGCTCTGATGGAAGATGTTTATATATATGTGTGGAGGTTGGTTTACCATTGTGAGTGCTGGCGTCGTCTCTTTCAGACTGGCTGGTGCTGCTATTGGACGTGGTGGGTGGGGGAGAGGCTGTGTGACTGGACGCAGCACTCTCTGTCTCATCCAGCAGACGGTCCATGTAATCTCTACACACACACACACACACACACAAACTCATGTAGACTTTCGATTGTAATTACACACACCAAGAGATGCAGGTAAATGTAAATGTGCACATACTCAAAATGACGTGCATACTCAGACATAACTCCCATAGTGTTCATGTGTATATGTGAAATACAGCACACGTAGGAACACTGTTCTAGATGCAGTCGATACATACAGGAGCATTATGGACCAGTGTCCCTTATATGGGTCACTTTTCTGCTTATACGAGCACTCAAAGTGCTTTACAATGTATTCCTCACATTCCTCTATTCACACACATTCATTCAAACACCGGTGGCGGAGGCTGCCATGCAAGGTGCCAACCAGCCACCGGGAGCAATTTGGGGTTCAGTATCTTGCTCAAGGAAACTTCAGGGAGGTCAGGCGGAGTGGGGCTCGAACCTGCAACCCTACCACCTGCGCCACCACTGCCCAAATACAATAAACAGACACAGGCCATCATGGTGGACTGACTAAACAAAAGTGTTTGTTTAACAAAACAGTCTATTCAGACACATGAGAGTCTCTAACAATGGCAACAATAGTTTGAAGCCAGCTCTGTTGCATCCATGTCTTTAGTTGTGATTCTTCTGAATTACACAGATTGACTAATGCTTTATGCTTACACAATACTACAATACTACAAACAATAAAAAAATATATAGTTATGGTTTTTTGTCAGGTCCGACAGCCCATCTGAAACTGACTGCACATATGGCAAGCACAAAGGTCCAAAAAGAGAGAACTCACGTGATGCCGGGGTGAAGGGTGTATTTTCTTTTCCCAAGTCGGGTTTGCTGTGCAAAGAAATCATAACGCTCAGATTTCTTCCACATGTAATAAAAGGCCACACATTCTCCTACTGATCTAGTTCTCACCTGAAAAAATTTAATTCATCACAATAATTATCTAAAAAAAGAGAACAGCGTTATCATAGAATGCAAAACAAGCTTTGAGAGACTAGCAATGTAATACTTTTAAGAGATACAGAGGAGGAAAACGGTAAGGTGGGCTCACCTTGTTGGCCTGTACTAAATGAAAGTCTTTTCCATAAGCTTTAAGTCCCTGCTCAAAGCCTCGGCACTCATCCTCTGTCCAAACTGAAATTTCCTCTGAGAACAAAAGCAATTTGGAGGAGAACATTTACTAATATGAACCCAGGGACGGCTAGAAAACATATTGAGTCAAATGCACACGCTGTACCTCGAGCTGCTTTCACGTTGAATCGGAGTCTTCTTAAAGCTTCTTCCGTGTTGTAGTTGCACTTGACTAACTCGTACAGAGCCTGGCCATGTGAAGGAAGGGAAGCACATGTTAATGACCACATTCCTTCATTTTAGGGAGAACAGCAGGCGAGTGGAAAAAGCTAATTGCAAATGGTTACTTTTTCAACTGGAATGACATCCATACACTGCACTTTTTTAATCACACAGCATAAATATATCTCTTAATTACTTTGCCTCACTATCAAATAGAGTTGCACAGATTGCAATTTTCTGAGCCGACACCGATTTTTCATGGAGTTTGACCTGCTGATACCAATTTTGGCCGATGCCAATTAACTTTCTTCCCGACTACAGCACAGATTTCTTTACTGTTCTATTCTTATGTTCTGTTCTTAAATCAAGTTGTGTTTGCTTTACACTGGTGGCAAAATTAGCAATCTTTAAGCCCAACAAATTCACCCATATTCGCCCATAACAACATTTTCACTTGGAAAGTGAAAGTAAACAGTCAATGTGTTAATGTAGGTCTACATAGCACTCATGATTACTTTTCATTCAGGAGCGCTGGTGATAGAAGAAAATAGTGCTTTGTCTCACACATTCAGATAGCCTTGGCAGGCCTTCCGAAATTGGATAATCACTGTTGTGGGTTAGCCCGTGCACGTTCAACATCTGTGCTGCTGATGTCGCGCGACATTAGTCGTGTGCCGCACACGTTCACTATACTGGCAGTCCATGATCGCCAGTCATGGCCAATCACAAACCGTCCAATTCCAATCGCCAGCTGGCCGATCGGTGCGTCCCTACTATCAAACGGTGTGCAAAAGGTGATATATGTATGTTTTCCATGGAGATGCTCTTACTTGCTCGTTGTCTTTGATATGGCATCCCTCGGGGATGGCGTCCACTCCAGACTCTTCTCCGGTGCGCTTGCACGCCTCAGTCAGGAACTCCACCACTGCGCTCTCAGAAAGCTCTTCTGGCTTCCACAGCAGCTGGTCCTCATTCTCATACACTAGCAGAGGGGAGAGACATGGACACAGACAAACACAACAAGACAAACAACCAGGGGTCATGTTCATGTTGACTATGCAAAACACTCAACAGCAAAAACAGGGAAACAATCTTTTACACAAAAGGCCCTGCTCTTTCAAAATAGTAGACATTAAAACTAATGGGCCATTTCCACCAGGACAGCATGGGCCGGTTAAACCCTACAGTGTGTGGTTTCGACAGCCAGCAGTACCCTTACTTACTGGGCAGAGTGTGGGCAGAGGGAGATGCCAGTGCTTTTGCATCTCCACTTTTGGTAGCGCCCGGTGGAAACGTCCTATAGGTTTTCAACTGAGATTGGCAAATGCCATAACTTACCTTTTTCATTGTCTTTATACTTGCTGAGTCCTGCTGGCGTTTCAGCCTGGTACATGGACCCAACCATGATTTCCTAGAGACAAATCAGATAACATACTTACTCTCTCACATCATCATGCAAGCACGGCCATTCATTGCACATCCATTTCTAAATGCTACTACCTTCTTCCAGTCCTCAGTAGGTATGTAGTCCTCATCTTCCTCTGACTCCTCTTCACCATCATTCCCTTCAAACCAGGAGAGATAAACTACATTTTACCACATTTTTATTTGTTTACTCAACTGAGCACATTTATTTAAGACTTCCATTGTCACTGTACAGTAATGTGCACACATTGCGAGAATCTTAATAGTACCTTCAAAGTAGTTGCCAGGTCTTGGCCGGATGAGTTCTGCAGTGCTACGTGCCCGTAAAGGCCTTTCGTCGCCAGACGACTGGGGATCCTCCTCCTGGTCAGAGGAGTCCTTTATTCGGTCGTCCTAATGAAACAGACAGACAAGACATTATACTGCAATAACATGGATTTCCCCTAAGACACCAACAGATGCCTCTTATTTATTTACTTACTTATGTTTTTGAAAGCACATATTTTGTCAACCTGAGGGCTGCCTCTCTAGCTCTGTAGGCACTAAATATCACTATTAATACACAATTCTGATGGCAGGGACTGTACATAAAATACATTTATATAGTGTGCCATAAAACGTTTAAATATGTGTTAAACGCTCTGTCCAGGGTGCAGATGGACATATTATAGAAACCAAGAGTGATAAGTGATTCATGTAGATTCAGATGACATACCACCAATCTTTTCCTCTCTGCTGTGCCTCTGCTGCTCTCCTCATTCTCTCCTTCTTCTCCTGACTCATCGTCCTCAATCTGGCCATCTTCTTCTTCTTCTTCTTCCTCCTCCTCCTCCTCCTCCGCCTCCTCTCCACCTCGTCCATAGCCGTACATCCTCAGCAGCTCTTCAATGGGCATCTCACCTTCCTAGAAGATAGTCAAGGCGCTCACAATGGGCATCGCAGGAGTTGACAACCACCATTCTATTTTATTCTGTTTTCTATGAAGCAGGTCACAATACAAACATATTTTACTTGCAAGCAGTAGTGTATGATGATGCACGCACAAAGCACACACACACACACATTATATCTGTGTATCATTGGTGTACATTCTTTTATGTTCAATTCAGAGCTCAAAGCCTAAAGGTGAGTGATGCACACATTTTTGACCAACCAGCCTTTATTTTATTTGACCTGGGGGCAGGCTGCCCCCAATTTTTTCTTTTCAGTTATCAGCCTGTGTATTGTAAAAAGACCTGATTTTTTTATGGTGACTCAAGAAGAGTGCAGAGCTAGCAGATCTTGAGGAGATATTATTTTCATGTTATAAAAAGTGTTGTGTTTACAAACCGCACAGCATCACTGACTGCACCTTTAAGGTTTTTAAAAGACATATTGGGCCTTATAAGATTGACATTGGTGTCAGCTACATAAATGTGACTTATTAAAACTTAAATGAAAATAATTTCACTCATGAACTGCCCTTGTTGATTATGTCTCATGGTTGAGCCAGTCTAGGCCCATGCTATTGGTTCATGTAGACATCAACATTCTTCCACTCTAGTTTCTTCTCTGATCATCTAACTTTTCATATAAATGTTGAGTACTTGCTTAGTTGTTGTCTGAATTTTGGTGCGCTTGGATTAAAACTGCAGAGGTTGAACAGAAGTAGTATTCAATTAGCTGTACTCTCCGACTCAACCAGGTGATGTCACTTTTTACCCATTGAAATGTTAACACAATGGCAACTTACAAGCACTGCCAATTAAGGGATTTTGTAAAAGTTTTATTAGAAAATAAACCATTTTGACTATTAAATTGTCTATAAAAAAACTATAATTAGTTAAATATAGCTAATAACGCCAGTCTTATAACACCAACATGTCTTGCCAGTCAGGGATCCTTTCAAAAGATCTGCAGGTACAGGGAGGTACATGAATTCACTGAGACTTTAGGACTCATTTGTCACATCACTAATTAGGAATAGATGTAGAGGCAGTGAAGACACTAACCTCTTTGAGCTTGATAATAATATGCAATCATTTCTGGCATAGCTGTAATGGTATAGAACAGCCCGTCACACTCACTCTGGCAAGGTCGTCGATCTCGGCCCTGAAGTTGGTCTCCCCTTCTAGCATCTCCTCTTCTTCTAGAGTCTGCTCATCATCATAATCATGAATAAGCATCTCAGCAGAGGGATCAAAATCATGGTCATCAGAGCCAGCTCCACCACCTCCTGTTGTGGTGCACATCACACATTCATAGCACTGACTAAATAGTGGTACAGTATGCTGCACAGGTTTCTGGCACGATTTCAGGAGAAGAAACATGAAAATGATCACTATTATTTTCCTTATTTTTAACAGCTTTAATTTTATTTTCATCTATATTTTCCCAGTAAGTCAGCCCTCAGTGCCTTATCCCCCGTTAGGCTTTCTGCTGGTTTCTCTGTAATTTCAAACATGAATCTCTGTTTTTTTCTTGCTAATGTTCTCCAGTGAGTAAGTGGCTTAGGACTGTTCTGTTCTAGTATTGGTGTATTCCTATGACCTATTTCTACATGTTATTAATTTATAACACACCGTTATTTAGGCAAGACTGCAGGCATTCGTAATTTGTTACTTAGTAAAACATTTATTTAAAAAACTAACCTAACCATCGCAAAGGTGCTTACCTGGTGGACTTGAGCTGCCGACTGAGGCCTGAAATTGAACAATTGCTAATATTAGTTCACTGCAAGCGTTGATAAGGCACAGGCGCATTAGTACTAAATGCTATGATGGGGGAAAATTATTTCTGTAAAGTCGTATTTATATGAAGCAAAAAACACATTAAACATACATATTAATTTGAACTTCAAATGTACATGCATTACGTTCAATTTAACTTTACTACTCATGCCGAGCAAACGTTAACTCAAGCAATCTGTAGTCTGAAAGAGAATATTAGGCAGGAAAAAAAACATATTTCTACTTATTGCTCCAAATAATATTCGCATAATTGACGTAGCTGTCATTTATCTTTGTCTTTTAAGGGCAGCTAGTTACGTGGTACGCTGGTACGTTTCCTCGGGTATAAAGTTTACTCCGAAAGTGGCGGGTGTTTTCTGCTCAGCATCAACGCAACAAGTTCCAGTTAGCTCATCTTTTCATCGCAAGTGATGTATGTTCCGCGTACAAGTTGCGTACAAGTAATACAAAGCGACAACTCTAGACCAAGCCATTTTAAACTGTTACATTAATCATGTTATAAATTCTAATATTTCAGTTATGTATACTCTGAAGAATGACTTCTTACCTCCGCCATGTTTGCTATGTGGCTAACATAGAACTAAGAACCCGGATGGACTCTTTCCCTCCCTCGCATTTCGTACTACAGCGATTTGGAAAGAAACGGCTCACTACTGCCGCCCACAGTAAAGAAGAATTCTTCGGCCTCCTAACTCAAATAAGCCAACAACCAAGAAAGACGTGAGGACCAGTTTGTGTGACTGAGGTATTTTACTTCAGTACTGTACACTTGTTCCATTGTAGTAAAAGTTCTGCTGAGTCTGTCCAGTCAGGTCAACAGAGCCAATGACATAGGAATAAACAGTGCACTTCATTCAACACAACAGTATAAAAAGATCTCTGTAAAAAAGAGAGAAGATGTCTGTAAAAAGAGGACATAAACCAATGCCAGGTTTTGTGTCACATACAAAATCTGGTCAACCATTAAAAGCAGGCCTTTTGGGGACACAATTTCCAAAAGATTGCAGATTCAGCACATCTTTACAAACATGACATGAAGTTCAAGTAATCTGAACAAATCCTGTGTACCGTGTGCCCTGCCTTAACACCACTTAAAAAGACATACACAATAACTGAAAATGAAAAAAAAAAAGCTCATAATGGTAATCCTATTCCAGAATTCTGTGGCCCATTTATGACAAGGGATAAATGGATTTAGGGAGCTTGAGCTGGAGTCTTAGTTTAGTCAAATACATTGATTCTATAAGGCGGCTACTTTATAAATATGGTCACATCATGATACTGAGATACAAACTTCTGAGTACCTTTTCAATGCCTCCCATGTGTTGCTAAAGGTTAAGGCAACTCTAAATATATATTTTATTTGTTCTTTCCCACATCACACATCTACAAAAACACTCATCTAGGCCTCTGTAAACTGTAAAAGTGCAATAAACAATGTTATACCAGACACTGGTTATACCAAAACAATAAACCATCCCAATAAAATATAATAAAATAAAATAAAACAGACAAACTGCATGTTACTTCTCCAAATACACCGACAAGACAAATTATTACAGCTCCTATCAAAATGTCACGATATATTTGTCCTAATACTGAAGATGATACTTCTGAGGCATTCTGATCCATGACCAAACATTCAACTTCTTGAGGAAGTTCATCTCAAGGGAGCTTATCAAGAACATTCTTCTACATACATTTTGGACATACAGACAGATATGAGTGCCTCAAATTTCCAGCTGATCAGGACTTGAGAGTTTTCACAGACAAAGAATTCAAGCCCTTTGGCGACTGATTATTACAAACATGGCAATCCCAACAGGACACAGCACAGTGTCTCCCTTTTAAATAGAAACAAGTTGTAACAAACAGAAAAGAATAAACCACTATTAAAATATATATATATATATATATATATATATATATATATATATATATATATATATAAAACAAACACACAGATAAAAGCCTGAGGGGACAAAGAAGATACACATACAATGGTCCTTGTGTAAGGTCCTACATAAAAACAAAGATTCAACAACAGTGAGACAGTTCATGTCTTTCAGAGTTTCTGGCAGTAATGGCAGATAAGTGTATCTGCTGTTTCTTTGAACCACCATCAACTAAACTGATAGCCGTGGGCATGATTTTCTGGGGGGGTGGGGGGGGGTAGAAGAATAGGAGACGTGTAACACTGTGCTAAAGTAAAAAAGTCCTCCAGTGCATATTAGACAGCTATCTTCCCCTTTGCTTCCAGCTTTCCAGAACTTTCACTCTGTTTGTTGCTCTGCTCCTCAGTAAAGGTGATATATGAGTACACCAGACTGCCTGCAATGCTGTCCACATAAAAGGGAAGAGAAAGGACCAGGAGATAAACATGACAGCATCCAGTGAAAATGTACAGTGACATTCAGCATAGTAGTAGTTCCTTAAAATAAATAAATACATACATACATATATATATGTATATATAGTATTCAGTCAGACTTTTCGATCCCTCCAACAGTTCAAGCAAAACTGTAGTCAAATTAAAAATTTGAGACTACTATTGTGTGAGGCATTGACAGTTTGATGACTGATGTAATGCAAACAGCCACCATTCGGACCCTTTAAGGACTTTTCCATATGGGCGTGCAGGCTACACACCATCATTACATGCTGTGAAAGTGAAGATGGAAAGATGAGGAAGAAGTACCTTATGTTCAGACCAATGAAGTTGGTCCATGAGAAAATGTAGTCCCCTCCAAAGACCATCCCAATGTAGGTCACTAATATGTTCTGTGTGAGAGATAAACAATAATTAGAGAGGAGGTAGGAATGTACGCATTCCAAACGGCAGACCTAAAAAGCACTGGACTAAATACAAAATTAACTGTCAATACTAAGCTAAACTGTTAAAATCATAAAGCAGATGCTCTAACAATTTAAACCACATGTTGTTGATAATAGAATACCAGTCCAACTGTACCCGTCAGTTTTGGCAATCATAAATGTCCACATGTTAAGGTACTGTAGGTAAATCTACCTATAGTAAGGTACTGTACTGATTCCATAGAGTAGATGGAGGCCTACCCCATGGTGGTACACCTAATGATCACTGCATAGTGATGCATGAACTATCAAAAGCAAATCAATTGTGTGTTGACAATGTGACATTTCAAGCCGAGGAAAAAAAATAAACAAAAAATAAATAAATAAAAAAAACTTACGAACAAAACTCCATGTACAACTAAACTTCTCCTACATTCATCAGATTGTTGCTTCAGTTTTTAGACATTCCAAGCATATCATAGGATGTTGGAAACAAAATGAGAGCACGTCCACAAGGTGGCGTCAGTCCAAAACTAAATACACCCAATGAAAACCCAATCTTTGGGGGAAAACACCCCATGGTCAGATTCAACTGCTCCAAACAATCCAGGCGTGAAAAGCACCCTTAGGCTAACATGTTCTGCCACTGGTTGCTCAATGATTATTTGCGAATTTCAAATGTTATAATTTTGTGGAAAAAAACATATGTTCTAAAGCCATACTCAACCTCATTCTCTACATCGTTACAAAATTATGTACACTACTTTTCTACACTACATTAAGACCTCAACAACAAAAATAAATATTCTTCAACCTTCAGTAAATACATGTCTGTTATCACTGCACAAGTATGTTCAGCCATTTATATTATCCACTGTTTTGGGGTATGTCTAAATTTGTACTGTTCCAGTGTGCATGTGCAATTGTGTCTGTATGTGCTTGTGTGTCTGTGTGTATGCATGCACTTGTGTGCATGTGTCTGTACGTGTGTGCATGTGAATGTGACTGTTGTGTGCACTGCTTCACTAAAACAAGCCTCCAAATAGACTCACAGATATTGGATATTTATACACTGTGCTGTAGGGTTGCACAATATATCCTTCAAGCAATGTGCAATTGCAATGTGTTCATGTGCAACAGTCACACAGCAGAATGTGCAATGTGAATTAAAGTAATCAAAGGCATCAAGGTGTTTAATAAGTTGTGAAGGTAGTGCATGCAAAAAGTTTACTGAAATCAGGCTTCAGCAATGAAATGTTACAAATGGATATTTCAGTGTCATAGTGTTTCAGATAATAAATAACATTATGTATTGACATACCTTTATACAGCCAACTATGGTTGTTGTTAGTGCAGAGTTGTATTGTGTACACAGCACTGTGGAATACATCAGGATGAACCTACAAATCGACCCAGAGAAAGTGCCTTTTGTTATACAATGAAAGTATAAAAATACTCACAAATCTAGTCTAACTTGATTGACTTGATATTGATATCCACAAGGGAGGGACTCAGACATGCTTTGTCTTGTTGTACTTACCCCATTACACAAGACAGGGTAAACTGACCAACAAATACCATGTCTGACCAGCCTGTGAAATTATAAGCCTAGGAAAAGAGAAAGCAGAAGACTACTTAAAGTCATACTAATGAGGAAATAAAGGTAAATAGACAGTCCAAGACATGACTAATTATTGACAGCAATAAGCGGACTCATGGACCATCGCATGAAAGTGTTTATTGTATTCTGGAGGAGAATTAAGGTAAAGCAAGGAAGGGCAGCCATGCTTGTTTATCAACTTTTGGCTGTCCTATAGCCTAGTAAAGGTTCAACATATGTCAAACAAATGAACTGACAATAACTGGAGCTTAACACAGAAATCCCTTCTGACAGGCTGGAAAGCTCTGTAACACTTCCAAGAATTGATTTCATTCATTACTTGGTCTCACATAACTCCACACTGTTTTGCAGGAATTCAGTGAAAGGTCTAGCCATGGATTTCGGTCACAGGAAAAGGGCACTATCTAGCTTTAATATTGACAAACATTAGTTGTGAGGGGCAACTGGCCTTTAATAAAAGCACCAATAATAGTAAATCTGCTTTAACTGCTTCAGAACAAATATGGAGCTTGTTTCATTTGAACAACATCATGTCTATGATAATATGGAAATAAGGATTTTTTCCAAAGTTCATTCAGTCTAGCTACAGCATTCCTTGTATGTTTAGGCCATCTGACAATTTCAGTGAGAAGAAGTCTGAGTTTAACCACAATGTGTTCATATTTACTATGGTATGGTACTATGGGGAAAACATTTCCAAAGTGTTCCCAGCACTTCTATATGCAATACTGTGTGTGAACATATAGCAAAACATCATATCATAGTTTATCAACTATCAAACAGGAACTAAGTGAATGAGTGACAGCTAATTATTTCTGGTCTCTTCCACTGTTATGTAGTGCCTAGCTCACTTTTTCTACAGCCATACAAAGAGCAGCTCACAAACACCCTCACAGAAAGCACAGAAACAGCACTGGACTGATAGGAATAAAAGCACAAGGTGGCAAAAAATTCCAGGGTGCGCAAACTTCTGGTGCTCAGCTATTGGAATCATTAGCTGCGGCTGCTAGCATAATGGTGGCTTTGTGCGGCCTGCTCCCCGCCTTCTGCCCTCATGCAAAACAAGCCGGGGCCTACCCCCTGAGCCGAGCTCAACCCAATAAAACACACCATTCACCTCAGACCCAGCACACACATACATACACTCACTCTCACTCTCACACACCACACACACACACACACACACACACACACCACACACACACACACACACACTCACACCACACTGATGAATTTGACTGTGTCTCTCCCAGATTCCACAGAAATCTGGGAGAGCGAATCAAAAGCATGATTCATCAAAATGCTGTGCCTATGTTGGACACAACTGTGGAGCACAAACTACTCAATCGAAATGGTTCCATGATCAATGCATGAGGTCTGAGTCATCTGGGAGTCAGTTACAAAATAAACAAGATCAAGGAGCAAATTTGCAATATTACAAATATTTCACATAGGACCTCATGTACTGTAATGTACTGTCTGCAGCTCCAATTTACTTTTCTAAAGCAGCCAATTTAGATTTTATTAGGTGGAAGAATGTCCCTTGAACTAAATTTGTAAGTGCTGAAAAGATCTGATTTACGAGCTCACCCTGAGAGAACATATCCTGGGGCAGATTATCCCCCTCTTCACCACACAGATGGCCACTGTGGAGCTGGCCAGATTACCCACAGACAGGCCAACTTGTCTTTAGGGTGATGCACCAGCGCTTCCCAGGGACATATCAGCAGAGCGTGAATCTCACCAGCAAGGCTCTATCGCAAGTCACCACTCAACCATATGATCCTTTTCATCCATCTCAATCATTCACATCCATCCTGTTTGCTGAATCTGTCTCAGTACTGAACACTAAATAGACCACAGGGTTTATGTGCCCTGTATTTCACCCCCTGTGGTTAAAATATGACTGGACACATCAAACGAAAAGAACTGCTGTCCTGTCTGGTCTTGATCTAGCCTTGTTTGGATGGGGTGCAACGGTCCATCTCTTTGAAGTCCATGCTTAATAACAGTCTCTTACCTTGTCGATATCTCCAGTGACCTGGGCCAGGAGAAGCGTCGGGAGGATCATAAATAAAGCATTGTAGTACAGCAAGCCATACTTTCCCAGCTCCTGGAGGTCGAGGGGGTGGGGGCAAGGAATGTCAATGGGGGGTGGGGAGACAGACGGAGAATTGTACGTCAAGATATTTAAGACAGGAGCCTTAAAAAAAAAAAAAAAACTTCTTTTGACCCCTATGCAGATGTTGTAAAGCCTCCCCTCCACTAGTATAAACTCTAATGTGTGTGTAGAGTATGGACTATTCAAAGGCAAAGCTTATATTAAAACAGTTGGCAGCACAGGATGTGGTGTGTCAACAGGCTTTAAATAGGCCACATGTGACCCAAGTGTCTCTGGCCCATGTCTCTGTGGTAATATTATCAACACTCATGAGGGCTAACGCTCCTCTTTAGCCCTGCTGTGTCTTTTTGTGCTTTGTGCTGTGTCTTACCTAACAATTCAAGCAGCATCACAAGATAAAATGGTAAAAATGTAATGTTCCTAAGTTATGCTTCAGCATATCTAGTGCAAGTGAATTGCTTGGGACATGTACATACATCTGAAGTTAAGCTTCCTAAAGACACTGCATACTCAGATATTAAGGCCCTGTCCCATTTCTACCACTTCCACTTGTTTTTGGCCCTAGCATTCAGCTTTGCGTATTTATGTGTAAGGGTAGGGTACCCCAACCAAGCGGAAGTGTTTTTCAGCCCTTAAAACAACACCTTAGAATGGAGAGAGGTCAGGTGCAGACTTCAAATAAAGAGTAGGGATGATTACCCAAGAAAACTTGTGTATTACACGGTGAGAATCAAGAAAACAGTCGAAGAAAGATGATGGCCAGCTCGAGAAAGGATGAACACAACAGATATTGTCGCAATTAGGCATGCAAAATTCAAAATATGTTGGTGACGGGATTAATGCAAATGTATTAATAATATAAATTAATATAATATAAATTATGTATAAGTCAGAACATGAACATCAGAAAATTGTTCAGGATAGACATAAAAATATCTGTCAAGAATGAGAGTCCAACAAATAGTAACAGAGGTCCAATTTTTTTCTAATAATAAATGAGTTGCCTATATGCCTACGTTTATGTAAACAAAAGTGTCCTGATTATGGGACTTGCGATAGGTTATAGATCATTTTCGGGATGTGCCATTTACGAACACAGAGGAATATCATTATCATAACAATTAATCCTGTGGACATGAACCGCCACTCAAAGAGAGTGAAATATAGACCTACTATCAATAGCCCACGTTGTCTCTGTGGCTTTAAGGATGCTAGCGCTGCAAATTTGCATGAAATCGTGTCCCATTTTGTAGGTACATATTTCTACCCCTACCATTTCTCACTTCATCATCAAGGGGTATCCTCTTTTCGAGGGTGCTAAAAATCTAGTGTGAAGGGAGGAGAAATGGGACTGGGCCCTTGACAAGTACTTCTACTAAGAGACTTTAACACAGCTGTAACCAACATGACCAAATTCCTAAAGTAACAAGTTTGTTTATATTGCTATATAATCTATAAATGTAGGACAGTTTGACGCAACAACCGAAAAAAGCACATTATTCGTCTTGTACAGATATCAACTATCTAGCTATCTAGCTATCTAAGTAGCTGTAGACAAGGCATCCTTCAAAAATAGGCAAAAGCCCCACACTGCTAAAAATATGTGCTCTGCAATGGAAAGAGAAAAGTGATGACCTCTCCTGTCAGCTCTTACCTTTGAGTCGAGCTTCTGTTTTACAAATGCCCCATTGGCTGCTGTCAAGACATCATTCAACAGAATGAACACATATCCTTGCAAGTCAAATGCCAAGTCAGCACTGCAAAAGAGACATAAGAGAAAGTCCTTTTGTATCTCCTTTCTACAGCAATATCTAAGCCTCCACATTTTATATGATTCATAATTGACCTTCTAAAGCCTACACAGGCCCTGGGACAAGGCTTTTGTGAATCTCAGGGACACAGTGAATTTCCCGAACCAGATGGCCTCTATCCAAAATATGACTGCAATTCATGCATTTGTGTCAGGGACATGATAAATGATAGTCACAATATCCTCTTATCAAAATCTTAAAAGCTGTATGACACCCATTCCAGCATCTCTCATACCTAGATAGACAGATAGATAGTCTCTACCTTCTGGGACATCCCAGATTCTCACCCCCACTAGTTCCTGAACGCTTTGTGACATCCGTGCTGGACCTTCAAGTTCTCTTTGGTACTTTCAGCCAAATGCTGCCTGACTATATGCCTTCAATAACCCGTAAGCTCCTAATGATAGAACTCTAAAACCATGACAACAGACAAAAAACAATATCACAGAAAGTGCAAACTGCAGCATGCATGCACAATACCAGGCATTTCAATGTACAGAGTCCAAGTAGTGGCAGTGTTACTCATGATGTACATGAGGATCAACATAGCCCAATGGACAAGGTGAGGTTACCTTGGCTAACATCACGTATCTCTTTGTCCCCCGTCTGACTCCTCTACACCAAAAACTGCTTTAAAACCAACTCTGATCGTATAATCACATTCCAATTGTACTATATGGACAGACAGAAGTGGATACTACATGGACACACATGTGAACAGAGTGACGTTACAAAATGTCCACACTGATTTTGTGAACAGTTGCTAAATTACCACCATTATTGACTGCAACAGTAGAATGAAATGCAGTCAAACATTTTAATGAAACCATAAACCATAGTTTCACCATCAAACAATTAAAGCATGACCAAAAAAAACTTGTCTTCAGTGAACAAGTAGAAACATGAGAAACACATATCATTGATATGAAAGGGAATAATGCATCTTCTGAACATATTCCTGCATTTTACCTTGCAGCTACAAACGCTCCCAGGATCATAGTAACCACTGTGAGCTGAACAGATCGAGAGAATTTCTTTCTGTGGGTGAAAAGATGAGAGTACAGAATAAACAGAACGAACTTGCAATGACGTGTTCAGAAGTCAGCACGTCAGCTGCATGGTCAGTGCCAAACAGCTACGGAGCTACAGGACTATGGCACTTACTTTAGGAGAAAGCCCTCGGCAACCATTGTGAAGAGAATGGAAAACCTCCTCAGGACTGTAAACATTGGCAGACTATGAGAGGAAAACACAGAACAACCTTATTAACTACAACCCATATTCATTTTGTTGTATAAGTGAACAAATAAATAAAACAAAACCCTGTGCTGGGGCAAATTTTTAAATGACAACATGGTGTGACAAGGTTGGTTTAAGGTGTACGTGGCCAAGAAAAACAACATACTTCAGCCGCTTTGTCCCAAACAGCCCAGTTATTTGATTCCCTACAAAAAGTAGAGGTAGAGGGAATGTCTGCAAAACAATAACAGAGCTTTAGAGACAGATGACTAACGTGATTAGCATTTCAAAAAAACTGGGTAGTCAACATTCTGATGGCAAGGCCAGACATGGCTACACCCTAGCTTTGGTGTATCCAACCAAGTCTATAGGCTACTGGAGAAAGACATGGAAAGAAGATATAAGTTACTCATAGGTATCATAGGTACACCAGTCATCATTGTTGAAAGTCAAGTTTTGAACCAGGTGTTTGTTCATGACAGAGAAAAGTAGGCCGATGTCACAATATATTAGTCACACTGCCCTTTCAAATATTTCACCATCAATCATTTTAACAACCAACTGGTCACATCCTCTCACCTTCCGAAGTATACTTCGATCGAAGTCGGGGAAGGAGATCACCCGTAGGACCTTTCCCATCTGTAACACGACCACTGTGGCCAGCATCTATGACAAAACAGACTCACTCAAACATTCTCTCCAGCATGTTAGAAGTGAAATTTCAGGGAAAGCAAAAAAGGCACTTACCTGACCTATCCCAACGCATATTGAGGATGGAAATCTAAGAGTGAAAAACAGCGACGTAATTAGAACAGATCAGCGCCAAACGAGGAACCAAAAGCGCACAGCGACTGATCAATTATCAGGCATATTTCTGCAATTGGGAAAAGATGCAATGTTAAAAACAACCTAACGTTATGCCGCAAGAAGGCTGGGTTCAGCTAACTGCCAGAAGCAGGAACGCCTCATTCAATTGGCCATAGAAATAGAACTGTATTATAAATAAAATGGCCAACTTCTAATTGCCTATCCGAACACGAAACACAGTCCATGCTGTCAGCTCGACGGAATGTGCAGTGCTTTCCAAAACGCCTATGGAACTAACGGATGGGTGATCATTAACGTTACATTCGAGTGAAAATACAAAGTAACCGACCACTGTAACTAGGTAACCTAGCCTAAATGTATCCCGCACTCCGCTAATAGCAACAATGTTGAGCATCACGTAGACCTACCCGTAGCTCGTCAGGACACTTTTATTGATGACAACGATGAGAAAGGAGCTAAGTCCATAAAATCCAGCGGCGAACAATTTTAGAAACACAGTGAGCGATTCGTCCGCCATCCTAGATGCCTCATCTCTCTGAAAGCATTGCTTCTATCTCAGCTTTCCTCTTCTCCATGCTGACGTCTCTGAACTTCCGCCAAACTAACACACAGATTTACGTAGCAACGAATACCTCAAAACAAGGCTGTGTCACCACCCAGTGGGCACTGCACGAAAGGTTACATTTATAGCAAAAAATACTCCATGAGTAATATGTTGGCCATATTTTATTGGGTAAAATTATACAGGAATCCCTGGTGCCAATGCATTATCTCATTTTTTTAAAACAAAAAATTACACAGTGTCTGCAGTGGGTATGCTTATAATCTCTTGGCAATCCTTTTCTGCCCACTCAGAGTGTTCAGTGCACTCTTTCAGATCATCTAATAGATTAGGGTTTGGTGAGTTAAGTGTCATACTCAGGCCCTCTGAGTTAATGTGACTACTTGGTCTAGATGCAAATAAACTAATGCCAGTGCCAACACCCTCCAAATCAGTCACTGGTGACATCACAACACCATGAACGGGCTGGGCAACTGCTGGGTGCCACACTTTTTTGTCCAGAGACAGGTGTGGATATAAACCTCTTTTGCTGGGCATTAGTGGCTTTGATATAAACACAAAGCCCATTTTCTTCTTCTGTGTTAGTGAGACTGAAGTTTTGTTTGAGGAGACAGTCTCAGGTCTTCGATGTCCATGGATAGTAGCTTTGGTCTTACCCACACTATGAGGTGTTTTAGCATCATTTGGAGATCGGATTATACAACTGCTGGTTTGCTTGGGGTTTATTCCGTTAAGCACTGTGCCCACCGATGCAAAGGAGATAGGGTACTGCTTGAGGCTTAGGACTGGAATGGCAGTGCTCTTGCCTGAGACCAGACTTGGCACGCAGAGTTTGTCCTGATCAGTGGGCATCACCAGAGTTCCATCCAAAGATCCAACACTGAAACCCTCACTGTGCTTGGAGCTGATATCCCCCGCCCGTTCCTGGTAGTCATGTTGGGTCCACTTAGCAGTAGACATGTGCTGAAGCCTGGCGGCATGCTTCTCCTGCATAGTGTCTGAGAGGCGGACAATGGTGGAGTAAACTTTGCTCCCCCTGATATTGTCATGAAACAAGGAGCGATCTCTGGAAAGATGAGATGTAGAATCCAGAGTGTGGAAGCCTGGACTGCTGAATGGTTTGTGCTGTAGCTGCCCAGTGTTGTAGACCACTGGGAATGTCTCACTGACAATCTGAAAAAAGGATTATAAGTTTCAAAAACACTACTTTACACATCCACTTCTAAGAGAGTCCTTCACCTTCAAGGGGAAAAAGGTAATACCCCATCACTGACTTCTATCAATCTTCTAGATTGTACTTTACCGGCATAGATTTGTAAGATGTGGGAGCTCGAGCTGACAGCACTCTTGCATGGTTTCTCTCAAGCTCATCATCAAGACATAAAGGGATTGACTGTGTAAGAGGCTCTTCATCTGTGGCAAGCTGCTCTTTAACAGAGTTCTCCTCTGACCTGAAACAATATGGAGAAAATGGAGTAACATGCTAGAAATTCCTACTTGTACCTCTAGTAGTGCTGTAGTGTAATATGTATTTTACCGTCTTCGGCTGGTAGTCACCCGAACAACATTACCCTGCTGTAGTTGTTCAGTCACTTTTTTGCTGACAAAACCTGGCAAAGTGAAATGCTCATTCTCTTCCTCTACAGGGAACAGAGGGAAATTAGACATCCAGTTGGTCTGACAGTCATATGTCTATGCAGGAAAGATATTGCAGCCTGTCTTACCTGTGAATGCACTTACTGGGCTCTCATGACCACTGGTGGAGTTGGAGCTCCAGTGGGAGGTGCTGGTATAATGCAAGGCTCCACCAGTCAGAGCTTTGCTGTTGTATTTCAGATGCACGTCCATAGGGGCCAACCGTTCCAGCTGGCAGTAGTTCAAAAACAAGCTATAATCACTTTAAACATCATGAATGGGAAGGGAACATTATAGCTGCTATTACAATGACCACATAGCTTTCATACAATACTTTGTGAACGTTACTGTACAGGCATATTTTACTTAAAAATAACAGAATCACAACCACACTATTTCAAGTAAAGTTTGACCTGACTACACATAATTAAATATTTCAAGCAGTTGAAAGCAGATACAAAAATATAACAGAAAACCATTTGCACTTCATGTTGCATGTAAAATGTTTCTGTGCACCTCTGAACATCAGATTAACAGTGTTTCTTTTACTTATACAGATAACATGTGGTAAGACATGTGCCTGAAAGTCTCAGCAGAGGACTGCTCGCTTGACAGAAGTGTATTAAGTATGCATGAGGGGATATTGAATTATTCAGCCTTCTAACATAATACTATACCTCTCTTGACCACTTTGTTCTGTGTGGTGCATATTTCTTACAAACATGGGACTGTAGTTTATTTAATCTTACAACCATAAAGCCGCCTGAATCCTCTTCCTTGTCTGTTGAGAGGGAATAAGTTTAATGTTTAATGATGAATATGCAACAAATTCTAAAATATCTAATCCAGTTGGTACACACTTTTCTCCTACAGTTCCAAAGTTGCTGACATAAACATAAACCACAGAAATCAATGACAAGGAGACCAAAGCCATTATAAACAATGCAAGTATTTGGATTATGAAGACAAGAAGTCAGTAACAAACTTCTATTTTACAATTGCCTATGGCGGCTCTATCAGATCTCATTATTATCCAAATAAGAGGAAGAATGGATATGTCAGATTATCTTAACCTAAAAAAGAAAGGAAAACAAACAAAAGAAAACTAGGTTAATGACAGAAAATTAATTAATGCATCTGTAATTTCTCTGAGGAGCTGTTGAATGTTCAGTAGGTTACTTAGCTGTGCACACTCCTAAGAGAGTCCAAAGACTGCTGCTCAGACATAACGTACCTTTGCTGTCATCAATCTTATGGGTAAACCCATCAGGGCTTGTGAATGGACCAATGCACACCTTGCTACAGACTGTTTGAGCAGACCCAGACTCTTTGTGAGATGGAGGTGCAGCATACTTTGCTTTCCTAAAATTAAACATGAAACATATCTTCACAAATTTAGAGACTTTAGAGAATTTAGTGCTGACGTATGAGTAAGGTGGCGTAACATACCTTTGTCTACAAATTGGATTCTTCTCTTTTACAATTTCAATGTTTAATTTGGACCTTGGTGTGTTGCTGTTGCAGGGCAGGTCCAATGACCAGTGTTGCTGAGCACCGAAGTTGGTAGAGCACTTCTCTCCAAGATTGAGTTTGTTCCACTTAAGAGATAAACTGCAGTTGTTAACACAGTTAAAACATATTCTTGATTATGACTACACACGTCAAAACACAGTAGAGATGAACTGAACACTGCCATCTCACCCGTGCACGTCTACTTAGGACTTCCTTGGAATAACTGTCAAATTCATTGAAGGATGAAAGCAATCTGGTAGTCATCTTCTGACATGCTTAGTTTTAGAAGGGCAAAAGCCTGGCTGACAGAGCAGATTTTATTTTACAAATCGCTGAGCATTACACGTATTACCTTGTTTTATTTTTTCTATCTTAATACGACAGAATATTTACCTGGGCTAAACAGCGCAATTTACCTGAGGCTGGCCACAGTTATAGCTAACTGCCACCCCCACACGACATTGACAACGACGGCTGTTGCTAACAAACCACGACTGTTCCAATAACAATCAAATGTTGTACCAAAAAAGTGTTTCCTTATATCAGTGTAAAGTTCCAGCACCCTTGCACATGGACCTGCCAGGGTGGAGTTTGCTAGGTTATCACGACTTACATTACTTGTAGTTCGTGAGGGTGTTTAGTCGGGGTTGTGAACACTTTTATCCCAAGGCTTCCATCTGTCAGCGCAACGCGTCTGCGGTTACCAAGGCAGCATACCTGGTCAGATGTGATCACTGATGGTCCTGATTTTGTAGGAAATTTCTGGCTGATCCATATTTGGCATGAAATATATTTTAGGTCATAAAAACAGGAATGATAAGAATACATGTGTCTGCATAGCTGAGTCTGCAATAATGCAATCGTTTGTGTAGTTGTTTCTTAAGAACAGCAAGTCAAAAAGTCAAAAGTGTGTGTGTGTGTGTGTGTGTGTGCGCGCGCGCGCGTAAGTAAAAGTGCGGGTGTGTCTGATAGAGGAACGAAAAATATTTGGGTCCGAAATCTCATCGGCGCTGGTTTTCTGAAGGACTGCTTCTCAGGAAGTACCGCTGTCATTCCTATCGCTCGTTGTGTCCTTGTTAGCTCACAGGCTAACTAATGTCCACCATCTGGAAAGATGAATTGAATTCTGTCTTCACTTTTAAACTAATTAAGGTGTATATTTGTCCACTATAGCTTATAGCATAATGTTACGAGCTGGAAGCGCTGTCGCCTGGTAAGTTGCTCTTTATAACACTGATTGTTAGCTTGGCAAGTAATGTTTTAGCTGACTGGCTAGCAAGCTTTCTCCTGTCATGCAGTGAGCAATGGGGCGTGCTCCTAAGGGCAGAGACTGTTATGACTGTATAATTGCTGTTAGTCTTGGTCTGAATATTTGTGAACGCCATTATAGTATGCGCTGCTTTACTTGACATATTACAAGACCAGTTTGACAACCACGTCATCTTGGTCTTGCTTTCCATTTTGTGGCCGTAGAGCTGATTCCTTATCGAACGTTAGCAGTGGGCTAACCAGAATGACTTCTTTAAATGCTAGCCTCTTTCTCTTTCTGTGTTGATTGCACGCTAACGTTCATGCGTTTATTTAGTAAGGTTAACGTTAGCTATGAAAGATAATGTTAGATTCTTGTTTCGTTTTAGTAACAGTACTTATTCATTGGATATATGACCTTAGTAGCCATGTAACGTTGACGTTTTGGCTGCACAAGTCTGCCATTCTCCGTTATGTTTCCTGGACTTCGTCAGCCAGATAAATAACGATGCAAAGTCTGACAGTCTGATCTGTTAACATGTGCTTAACGCTAATCACTCTGTGATCCTCAGTGGGTAGTTTGTTTTACTTGCTTTTGACTTATCGTCTGATTTCATGAACTCAGATCAGGCTCAGTTAACAAGCTGTAGTAGGTAATTTAGCTGATTAGACTTACGGACGTTGACACTTATCTGGATTATGAAATGGTTCGAGTAGTCGTCGATAATAGACGGAAATTGTGTTGTCTAATGACAATTTAGTGGTTCTTGAATGGTTCTCATTTAGCTTTGACTGGGCTGTAATTTAGGCATTGGACAGCTGCATAGTATAGTATGTATAGCTATCCTCAGAACGGTTTCACTCCTTGCCTTATTACAGGATGGGTCTGTGTGAGTGGTGGCCTCAGCTTTTACCTGTTGTGCTTCATTTGCTGTGCTTGTACTTTTCATTGTGTCTAGCCTGGCCTGCAGGAGCCTACTGTCTCCAAGGATAGGAGTGAGGGTCGGCGTGCCCATCCAGAAGCTTCACCCTTTATCCCGTGCCATCCACCATAGATACACCAACGCCAACTCTCAGAGGACACCACACCGAACTGCTGCCCGCCACTACACCTCTCTGTCAAGACTACCCCCACGCACCCACAAGTACCGATATGGTGGACAGTGGGGTCATGGCTATCAGCAGCACCGCACTTTCTGGGTAGCGCGCTTGACCACCAGGCTGCTCAAGCTAAGATACATTTTGCTGGGGTCAGCTGTGGGAGGAGGGTACACTGCTAAAAAGGTAAGCGTCTATAGACCTAATAGAAAGCATTGCACAGCTGTTATTGCAAGACCTCTTTCAGAGAAAACAATATATTTGTTCCCCAATGATGACATATAGAACACTCATAAAACATACTGTAGGCCCCTCCTGCACTTTACAGGAAATAGCCATGTAAGAGTTGATGCTTTAGACAAAAATGATCTTTTTTGTGTCATGCATGGAGGCTTTTTGGTGCAGATAGAGATTGGGGTTTGAGCTATGTAAAATGTTGTGGGTCTGTTATCCATCAGGGTTGGTTTTCATGTTATGTGTATCAAAATGGGCATTTACATAGTATTGTGTATATAAGATTGATAGCAGTTGGGAAAACAAATGATAGAGATATTTTAGTAATCAACAGAGGACGTTATTGAAGGGCTTTTGAATTTTTAGTGTTAGTGTGTTGTATGCATCCATCGACTATGTTTTTATAGCCTGTACTGTGGAAGAGATTAGAGTGCTAACTTTTGCATGAACTTTACCACACCCTCCTAGTTTTTTGCTTTTGAGAACATGCAACAATGCAAGCCACAGAGCAGACAGCTGTCAGAGAAAGGCCTCTTGTAGCAAGTCCAATAAGTGGCTCCTACGTTTGCTCCTCTGTTTACACAATTTGGCCAGTATTTTGAATTACCAAATGGCATAGCCAACAACGAATTATATCAGTATGCTACATTGGGAGTAACCGCCTTTACATTCTGAACATTCCACATAGGCCTGCCCCAGACTGATCTTTTGGAGTATCGTAAAAAAATTCACATGATGCAGTGATTCATTTGTTATGTTGTCAAATTGTTGAAATGTTTCATTTTCTCTTTCAGACTTATGAGGAGTGGAAAGACATGCTGCCTGATCTTAGTGAATACCAGTGGGTAGTGCCTGATTTTGTGTGGGAGCTTGCTGATCAAATAGACCTAGGTGGGTGTGTGTTAATGTGTACAGTGCTCACATTTTGTTTTCTTGACCTGATATAGTCTATTGTGGTGTCTTCCAGTCTGATAAATTGGGTTGACTGTTAAGAAATTCATGGCGTCTGTTGTTGCTGTGTGCAGACAAGCTTGCCAGTGCTCTGCCTGATGCTGAGGAGTTAGCCAAACTAATGCCAGACCTGGAAAAGATCGGAGAGAACTTCACCTTTCTTAAGGGCCTTCTTTCCACTGGTATGTTGTGACTTTTTGTGTTCATTTTGGTTTAGCAAGAGTTGAGGATCTGTTTTGGCTGAATGATTTAATGGTGCAAACATTACATCAAGCTTTAAGCTCAATCTGCATTTTCTCAACAACCAAGAGTGTTCAGTACTCACGTGAATATACTTGTTCTCTCTGACTATCCTTTGTGTTGGGATTTTTATGTGTGTTTACAACTAAGGTCTTTAGTCTTAAAATCTATTCCCAATGCCATTGTTACAGTTATCTTATGCTGTTGATGTTGACGGTCATTTATATATTTGAAAAGCTTTTTTATGGTCTGTTAAATTAATTTAGCATTTCCTTTGTATTTATAATGTGGAAAAATGTCAGTTGCAATGAAATTATCGAATGCACTTTTCAGTAGTCTTTTCAGTAGTCATACTAGTTACAAAAGCTAGGCTGTACAGTGTCAAAATTAATGCAGTGACAGTTTTTTTTTGCCGCTACAGTTTGTTTTTTTCTCCTGAATAGCCCATGTATGTTGAGATACCAACTTTAGCCACACTTGAAATTCCACAGATTCCTGGTGCATCAGTGATAAGCTATAGATACCTCAACTCCTCAGCCCAACCTCCTTAGCCAAACTGCAGCCCATTGTATATTTCTAGAAGTTTCGCCATTACTGCTTTTGCAAATGCAGTTTAAGAACCAGGTTTTTCAGTAACATGACTTAGCATGTCCATGCAAATTTGATCAGTTTGACATCTCATATTGTTGTTTGTTCATGGTGACCTGTAGCTTGTCAGCAATGCCCGTTGATCTGGTCTATATAGTGAAACAGAGCAGTGCTGAGGTTAAAAGCATGGAAGCTTTGGAGCGTTGCCTCATCATTCCACATGTCACCTAGCATGACCCTGTGACCCTTTACTGTCATCAATTATTTTGGTTTTCATTCTTTTCTTCCTGTTTTCCCCTCCACGTTCTTTACAGGTGTGAGTTTGGTTAGTGAAGTCAATGGAGCTTCTGGTCTGCGTCTGTTGTTAGGTGTGTAACCCCCTCCCCTCTCTCAGACCCCTCTCCTGTCCCAATGCTGTTTCAAAGCTCTCCATCAGCGCCATCCCTTAACCCGTGGACATGGTGCTCAAACTCGAAAGTGGGGGATGCACGAATGGACATGCCAAATCTCTGCAAACCTGGTCTCACTTAATTGTATTCTTTTTATCGTTGATACTGTTGAAGAAGGCAGAGGCAAAGGATTGGCACCGTAATTTGTCTCTGGGCTTAATGCAAGAAGTCTTGCTGTTTATTGAAATTCAAGTCATATATTCTCCCTAACGGCCAATCCCAGTTTTTGTTTTTAGAAAGTAAAGATGCTGTACCATAAAGATAATGTAAGGATACTGTACTATACATTGGCAAGCAGCACCAAACATTATAGGCTTATACATAGTCATTGTACTCTGTTTTACAGCTGCTTTCTTGATATAGAATCAACAGCATAACATATACACATTTATTTGTCTTGATTCAGGCAAATGCTGATTGGCAAATAGATGTTAAAGGAATACTAATATTTTTCAGCCTAATCTGTGTCTACTGCAGCATTCTGTCAACCACTGAAAAATCCTCATGGACTTTAACATGAAATTGAGAATCTGATATTAAACAGAGCACTTTCACAAAAGAAGCTACTTAATAAGGTTTCAGGGAATTTGTAGTGTGCTGCATATGCCTCACACAGACATTCGGCTGGGGAAAGATGTATTCCTTTAACAGTATGATGTGTGTGGGAATAGAATGGAAGGACTCTTCTCTGAGAGTTCGCTGACGTTCTGACCTGTCTCGCACTTTCTAACTGTCTTTCTCTTCTTGCGCTCAGCTGTCCACTCACACTTTTTTCTTTTCTTTTTCACTATTTGCCTCCTGTCAGTTTTGCTTCCTGTCTCAAACTTATTTGATTTATTCTGGTCTATTCAAAAATGGGTGCATTTTGTTTAGAGAAACTGTGGCATATTAAATCCTCATGTCAGCACTGGACTTCGTGCGTGTATGTGCGTGCATGCGTGTGTGTGTGTGTGTGTGTGTGTGTTTGTTAATGTGTATATGTACATAGATATATGGAAGGACAAGGATTACATTTTCATGTAAGTTACAAGGATTCTCCACAGTTTCTGCAAGCGAAATGCTCCTCACGCCTGTGCACAGACCAGCACATTTCATTTTCTGCCTTCATCCGAGTGTCTTTTTACTTTTGCCCCTCACAAATCCATGGCTTTCTCAAGCCCAGTGAGGTCAACAGTTTGGATAAAGTGATGGTTTCATCATGCTATCTTAAAACTTCTAAAGCAAATGTGTGAGTACTTAAACAAGCTAACACAACAGCAGAAGGTCTTCCATAGTGCGCTCAAGGACAATATATAAATAGTAAGTCAACCTACATAAGTACATGGCAGAGCGTAAACACATTCTGTACACATGCCAGACCTGCTTCAAGTGAAAGCTGAACCTTTACAGAGGTGTGGCAGCTGATAATATACTGCTACTGTTTACATCCCTAGATTTATATTGTTTTCAAATCAGTGGTT
Organism: Tenualosa ilisha; assembly: GCA_015244755.2. Classification (NCBI taxonomy): domain Eukaryota; kingdom Metazoa; phylum Chordata; class Actinopteri; order Clupeiformes; family Clupeidae; genus Tenualosa; species Tenualosa ilisha. The sequence goes on from PYXC01000407.1 coordinate 2,225,853, forward strand.
TACATCACAACATGACATCATTTTGACATAATGTTTACTTCAGCCTTGTAATTGAGGTATGGTCTGAACATGGGTTAACAATTGGCCTTTTTCTGATGACTTTTGATGCTTCTGTGAAGTAGGGTCCAATCAGTTCTTGTGTGGTGGGCATGTTTGGGAAGGGAAATTTAACTGTTATGCCTTGCAGTCTTCATAACCTCTCAGTTTTTGACATTTGAGTGCCCTTTGTAGCCTACCTGAGCCTGAGGCTTGTCCTTTTTGGACTGTGTTTCTCCTCAGGCTCCCCCACCGAGTCGGCCCTGAAGGCCCCAGAGCCTCCGGTGGCGGCGGCCACGGCTGCGGCAACAGCCGCGTCGGCCGAGAACGACAAGCAGTACAAGAAGGCAAGTATCAATGCTGCTCCTTCCTGGCTCCATAGCGTTGCTTCTCTATCAGTCACTCCCTGTGGGTGCGCTCATTCACCAAATGAGTGTAACGTTTCCCTGCACAGCTTTGTTCATGGGCCCTCTCTCTCAGGGGCCTGAACATCCTTATATGACCTACACCAGTGTTCATCTGTGCAGCCTTTCTAATAGCCTTTGTTCTCTTCTTGAAGAATGTTCTGTGAATCTTCATCTTATGCTTCAAGTTACACTTTGTAAGTCTTTTAGTTTGATTCTGTGAAAAGTCATTTCTGTGGATTGGCTCCGGTCTCCTGAAGGCTCACAAAATGTAACTGAAATGGCAGAGAGAAACAGTGATGGATTTGAACGTGTTTGAATGTGTCAGTGTTTTCCATCAGTGTGCTCTGCTTTTTGAACCACTGCTTCTCCCATAGCTCCAGGAGCTCCAGATCACTGCTGGGCCTCTCTTGTTCTCCTGGTCATGCTGTCTTCTCATTGCTCTGTCATCACATCTCATCTCATTGCTCTGTCATCACATCTCATCACATTGCATCTCCCGCATTCCCCCTTTGTGTCCCTACTCCCTTGTCCGCCCAAGGGTGTGTCTGTCCCATGGGCCAAGAAACCACGCTTCCTGAGGGAAAGGACCACATAGGCCCTTTATGTGGTCCAGCTTTTGAATGTCTCTGGGCTGGAAATGTTTCCTGCTGCACCCTCAGCTCTTGGCATTTTACACAGCCAATACATTTGCTTGTTGTTTTGTTTTGTTTAGTTTTTTCTTTAAATCTGTTGACACCATACCCAATGTATTTGAAGGGAGATAGAGCCTTTCCTGGCTGATGGCCAATAGCACTTTGTCTACTCATTTTTAAAACTACGGTGCCACCCAGATGCAATCAGTTTTTTATAACCTAGCCTCTGCTGGGCTTCTAGGTGCTTAACATTTGAGCAAAGCTTTTAATATTCTTTACAAATGATTCTGTCCCATGCCCATTAATAATATTTTTTTGGTTGCTTTATCATGTCTTGACATTCTGTGTGAGAAAATTGAGCGTGTGATCCAATCACTCTGCTGCTTTTTGATTCTGACTAGAATCGCTAGAGCACTAGGCCTAATAAAACCAGTTGCTTTTGAAGCTGAGAAGTTATTTATTGAAATGGACAAGCTAATGTCTCATCTGCCATAAGCCTGACGCCCTCTGCCCTCCCATCCCGCCGTACTGCCAGATCCCTGCAGCCAGCTTTCTGCTCTCTCCCTGATCGATCACTTCCCCTGTGCTTGCTTCAGCCACAAACACCTTTAGCTCCCAAAGATGACAGTATGGCCTCCGGTGCATAGTGACTTTGGATCAGTTGAAGCTAGTGTCAGACACGACATCGACTACGGTAACTTCTGGGACAGTTCTAGTTTGACTTGTTCTTGGAACCTTGTGATGTTGTGGTGTAACATTATTTTACAGACGTCAAGATCACCATGTCGAGTCGCCCTGTTGTACAGTGACATTTTTTAACACACTCCCAAGATATAAGCAAGATAATGTTTCTTTTTTCAATATGCTGATGAATAACATGCTGTAACATACTGTATTGGCTGATGAGCAGTGTATCTTAATTGAGTAGGGGTTTAGGAATCATTTTGATCTTGGTTGTCAGTATTACGGGAAAATCAGCGATAATTACTTTATTTGCTAATTATCATAGCTTTTTGCCACTGGCTGGGAGGCACTGGTTGCTGTATCAGTTGTCTCTTCTGCTCATTAGTTGTTTGAAAGCCAATGAAGATTATGGGTTTGTAGAATGCAGCCAGCAGACATATGGCTAGTTCTTGAAGCCTCACGCTGTCTTCATTGGTTTTTCTTGGTGGCAAGACATTTTGTGCCTCACACCCTAAGAGATTGAGGCCAGTTGTTGGGTAGCCCTCTGGCCTCTCGAGCTTGGTGGGCGAGTGAGGCAGAGATCTTTAGGTTGGCGCGTTTGGTTATCTCTCTTTGTCATGTCTCGCCCTCTCTCTCACTCTGCCGTCCCTTCACAGCAGGGTTTGCTTGGCGAGCTCATTCTCATTCAGCAGCAGATCCAGCAGCACGAGGAGGAGGTCCGAAGGGCGGCGGCGGCTGCGGCGGCGGCGGCCGATAGCGCACGGCCCGCTCCTGCTCCCTCTCAACCTCCGCCTCCACCACCACCACCACCTCCACCACCGCCTCCGCCGCCCGAACCCAGCCCAAGCCCGACCCCCAGTCCAGCCCCGGCCCCAAGCCCCTCGCAGCACAAGCGCAAGGTGAAGGTCCACACCCCTCTCCAGGAAGAGGGGTCCCCCTCAGCCACACAGCACGAGACCAGACGCCAGTCGCCCTCTCCTCCCCCAAAAGCCTCCATAGAGAATGACCCTCACACTCCTCACACTTCTAGAACCCTTACTAGATACCAGAGTACAGCTGAGGAAAGCATTCTGTCTTTTCTAGTATTTTGATTAGTGTCATTTCCCTCCATGGACATTAAAGGTGTAATCCTTGATAATGAACTATCATATATTTTATGGAGTTCAGATGAACTTCCCTCACTTTCCTCTGACTGTCGAGTCTACAGTAAAAAAAAAAAAAAAAAAATAGCTTAAAATCAAAGTGCCTTACAATTCACAGTTTTTCCCCATAACATTGCTGTCTATGAACAAGTAGGAAGAGATGATAGTTGGAGGGATGTAGAGTGTAAATATAAAATGATCTTTCATCAGGGTCAAGGATAACACCTTCAATGGCTTCTGCGTCCCAGAGTACATCATGTATTTTTATATCTTGTCCTTATATTTTAGATAAGTATAAGTTCACCCATACTTTCCATTTGGCATTCATCATCTAGCAGACTTTGTGGTCGTTTCCATAAAGTTGTGTACCACATAGTTCCCTCCCCTGAGAAAGCCCCAACTAAAAATGGCACTGCCCCCCTTTTTGTTGCCCTGGAGGTTGTCAGCACAGCACTTTCATGCGAGCAGAACAGTGGGGGATAGTTGGCCATATCACCGGTAGGCTGGGGCGCCTGGATGTCAGCTGACCTTTCTCCACCACATTAGCCTGCCATGCAAATGCACCGCTGAGGTCCTGAGCGCTCGTGTGTGGCTAACCGTGTGGAGTAACTGCACTGCATGGAGTGGAGTGGCCGCTAGCTGCATGGACTTTTGGCGCAGTAGTAGGCAGTGAGGCGTTTGTTCGGCTCCGAGACCAAAACACCGTCTGAGCACCTCAAGAGTCCTTGTAGTATCCCCGTAGTGTCCTCTAGTGGAGTTACTAGAGATTCCAGTGGATTTAAACTTAATGTGAATGTAAACTTAGTGAAGGGTCACTGTTGCTGTAATCCTGCCAAATCGCCTCACTCCCCCACTTCTTGTAATGTGTTGTGTGTGTGTGTGCGTCTGTGTGTGGCCCCCTGTCTCTTGCCCGCTGCCCCCATCCCAAGTCTCAATCATTCGCTGGTGCTCTGTAAATCTCCCTGTGTCTCTGTCCAACTACATCACAGTTGCCTTGCAGGAGCTGAATGATTTTATGAGCTGATTTTTCTACCAAATCATTCGCCTGTTTCTCTGTCTCCCATGTGATCCCGTGATAATCGAGTCTCTTCCAGGCCTTTTTTGGTAGCTCTTCTCTGTGGTGTGATTCAACATTGATTTGATGCAGAGCCAGATTGAATGACTGAGTGAATCTTTGGTAATTTATTGTTTTCCTCTCCTGCCTTGACCTAATACCTCTCTGGATTGCTCTGTGGGTGTGCAGTGCACATGCTGCTAGTGGTCTGGAAAACCCAACTCAAAATCATGTTTGACAGAGGTGGTGGGTTAACACTGCATCAACTTTGGGGACTGTCGTTGTTGTGTTTGGCTCCATAACGTCTTGTGTCTGTCTGTCCTTCTCTCTGTCTGTCCCTCAGCAGGCATCAGACAAAGAGAAAATAGACCAACTTCAGGAGGAGCTCCTCCGCACGCAGGTGAGTTTCCCTATTCCCCACGTTCGATATCCCCGCAAACACTACACGAAGCGAAACGTTTTCTTATTTTGGTTTTGTAAACAAGAACAAATGTTTGGTTCCCTTTGGACCCATTTTAACAGTAACAGTTGCCTACTGTAATTCCCACCCCTCAGCTGAAGTACCAGCGCATGCTGGAGCGTCTGGAGAAGGAGAACAAGGAGCTGAGGAAGGTGGTGCTGCAGAAGGATGACAAAGGCATCCATCAGAGGAAGGCCAAGGTGAGTTCATTCTGCTCATGACCTCTTTTTGCAGTGAGGAGATCTCCAAACCCTCTATCTATGAATGTGGCTTAATCTGTTATCTGTTTTGAGACTAGTGTTTTTGTGCACAGGCAGCACCAGTGTCAAGGTCTAAGTAAATGCTAAGACTGTGAATTCGTAAAAATGTAGACATCGAACAATTTTAAAAGCAGCTTAATCACTTTAGTTTTTTATTTTATTTGAATGATAATTTTCATAATTTGGCATGTTCAATTTTACAATGATATTCTTCTTTGGTCCTGATGTAAATCTGTCACAGTGCATGTAAACAATAGCTGTTGCATAAACAATAGGTATTTTGTTTTTTACATTCATTTAAAAGTAAGAATTAACTTTAACTCTCTGAAACTTATACAAAATCAGTGTGTAATCAAGTTAAGCAAGTAGCATTCAGTATCAAACTGTGACTATAGATGATATGGGTGATTATGATGTTTGCCATAATCAAGCAGCTCTGACATATTCATGTGTGTTTGTCCTAACTCCTGTAGAAGTCTCTTATTGACTTGTACTCAGAAGTGCTGGACATCCTCTCAGACTATGACTCCAACTACAACACCCAAGACCACCTGCCAAGGGTAGGGGCCTGCCTTATTCATACTGCACATCGGGTTTGAAGTTTGCTGGTCATAGATAGTATTGTGAAACATTCTCAGAGCAAATCTTTTTACACTATAGTGCATCATTAAGCAATAAGTCCCTAGAGACTGTTCTATTCTGTGAATGTAGCACAGCTGAGGAGTGTTGTTAGGCTCGAGGCAAGCGGAGTGAATCCAAGTGCTGTGAAATACCCTGAGCTGCGCTATATTCACGGTATAGACCAGACTCAAGAGGCTTATAGCTTTTCTAAAACGGTCACCACACATACCTAGCTCTGTTTTGTTAGACAAAGCCACAGCAACAAGAAATGTAGCGATTTATTCCTAAACATTAATTAAAGCCAAGAAATAAATTACTTTCAGCTGAATGGTTGCCAAGTAAAGTACAAATGCAGCTGACATAACTTTTGAATGGCACAGCAATATAGAACAAAATGCGGTCCCAGCCGTGCTATATCAGGGAACATACAACGGCAGTGAACACGATTCAACCAGTCATAAACCTGCCTAACAGTTAGGAATTGATAAGAGAATTGATAAAGAATTGGATCACTGATAAAATTCTATCAAGTGAAATGAGAAAGTGGTGGACGTTGTCCATCCAAAGCCTGCTCAGGCCAGGCCTGCTAATGTTGCTGATGCTGTGTAATGTCAGCACACTCCAGCCTGGTTCTTGTGTCTGGCTTTACTAATGAGCTGCTGTGGGACATGCTGTTAGGTGGTGGTGGTCGGGGACCAGAGTGCCGGCAAGACCAGCGTGCTGGAGATGATCGCCCAGGCCAGAATCTTCCCCCGAGGTTCGGGCGAAATGATGACCAGGTCGCCTGTCAAGGTGAGCTAATGGGAATCAGAGCTCACTTCCTGCCACATGGTCCTGGACCATCATGATAAATGGACTCCAATACCCAGAAGTCTTGTTTAGCAGGAGACACGGCCATCCCCACAGATGGAACAGGTGGCTTGTAGTTCACTGTGGACATTTGATAGGCTTTATAGATGGGCTCCATTAACTGAATGTTTGTATTGAGTTGGGTTGTTGTTGTGGTTGTTTGCTTAGCCCTAGTCCATGGTAGCCCTAGACCATTCTGAGGGGGTGGGAGAGGGGGTCCTGTCAGATTGGAAGTGATTTGGTTGTCATACTGTTTCTTCAGGTGACCCTCAGTGAAGGCCCTCATCACGTGGCCATGTTCAAGGACAGCAGCCGGGAGTTTGACCTTTCCAAAGAGGAAGATGTAAGTGTCAGTCTGAACGCACCATTTCCTGTGTAGTGCCTAAGGAACTATGCAGCTGCACACACACACATACATACATACACACAGAAATATAATAATAGCATAACATATACATAATAAATATCTAACATATATATAATGATGTATACTATCATGGTCCTGTGAGAGAAATATGATCTTTGCATTTAACCCAATCATGAATTAGTGAAACACAGTGAAGTGAAGTACACACTAACCCAGAACAGTTGGCGGCCTGTTGTAGCGGTGCCCAGGAAGCATTGAGGGATTGGGTGCCTTGCTAAAGGGCTCTTCAGCCATGGTCCACTGGTCGGGAATCAAACCAGCAACCCTTCGGTTGCAAGCCTGAAGCCCTAACCAGTAGGCCATGGCTGCGACTGTTCTACTGTTTGTGTGTGTGTGTCTGACACTAGCCCCATTTACATGGACACTATTAATCAAAATAGAAATGGAATAATGGCTCAATCAGAATAGAAATAACCCATGTAAACACCCTGATCAGAATGGAATTTCTGGTCTGATTAAAATTTTAATATTAATGAAAGAGGTGGTTTATTTTGTTCTTATTCCAATTGAACAATCATGTAAACACTCAATCAGGTTTAATATTTTTCGCACATGCTCATCGCTCATGTATCAACATGAACAAGCCTGTGTTTTGTGGAAGTAAAGCTTCAGATCTGATCTATTTCACCGTGATCATCTACAACATTTCGCACTCAAGACAACTATGGGTCCATGTAGGCTGGCGATATCCTTGCTTAGGTAAAAACAGCTTACCTCTCATCCCAAATGTTCCTGCTTCAGTGAGGGGTGATGTTTGGTCACCTTCTAGCTGCAATGAAAATATGTCTTTGATTATCATTGTGAGGTCATTTTAAAATCGGGCTAAATGTGTGCTTACAGTCCCCTCCAAAAGTATTGGAACAGCAAGGCAAATTCCCTTGTTTTTGTTGTTTACTGAAGACATTTGGGTTTAAGTTCAAAAGAGGAGTATGAGACAAGAGTTCAGAATGTCAGCTTTTATTTCCTGGTATTTACATCTAGATGTGTTGAACAACTTAGGATATACCACCGCTTGTATTACACTACAGCATTTTTAGGTGAGCAAAAGTAAAGGAACAAATAAACTTAAAGTATATAACATTTAATATCTGGTGGCATAACCCTTGCTTTCAATAACTGCCTCAAGCCTGCGACCCATTGACATCACCAAACTATTGCATTCTTCACTTGTAATTTGCCTCGCTGTTCCAATACTTTTGGAGGGGACTGTATGCCACATGACCACTAACATCTGATCGGAATAGAATGTTGCTGCATGTAAACCACTGACCCAGAATTTTTAAGCAGAACAGTTTAATCGAAATGGCAGAAAATCTGTCCCTGTGAAGGGGGCTACTGCTCTATGAAACATTTCTGTGTGTGTTTCTGTGTGGGTGAGTGGGTGCCTGTTTGTGATCTCATTAAGTGCTGTGTACTCTGTCTGCAGCTGGCTGCTCTCAGGCACGAGATTGAGATCAGGATGAGGAAGAGCGTCAAGGATGGCCAAACCGTCAGTACAGAGGTAAACACATGCACACACACGCACATACACTGACTCACGACTATACATCTGTCCCATATTTTGACAATGACACACTCATCCCCAGTGACTGGTAAGGGGCCAGTTTCCTCCTCTTAATGTTCTCTGTCCTTTTTTAGTCTGTCACTGTCATTCACACTCTTGACATTAGTGTGTTGTTTTTGCCCTTGCGTGTGTGTCCCAACTCAGTGGAGTTGCACAGACTTGTCCAGCAAGTGTATGTTACATGTGGGCTAACTGGGGCATTTGCAATTTTATTCCAGACAATTTCTCTAAGTGTCAAAGGCCCAGGAATCCAGAGGATGGTTTTGGTTGACCTACCAGGTGTTATCAGTGTGAGTAACAGAAACACACAGACACACACACAACACAATCAAACCCAAAGTCAGAGAGACAGAGTGTTATTAACGTAAAGTACTGAAATTTATTTTTTTTTGCAGAGGTGTCAAGTAACAAATGCTTTATTACCTTATTTAAGTAGAAATGTTGGTTATCTCTACTGGAGAGAGATTACTGGAGTACTTATTTTTCAGCTTTTTTCTTCTTCTCCTCACATTTTCACACAGTTATCTGTACTTTCTACTCCTTACATTTTAAAAATAGCCTTGTAACTCCTAGTTCATTACAACTTGTTAAAGAGAAGAGCTGTTGATTGGAACAAGGATGGGAGAGCTAGACTTGCAGCAGGATTGAATGTGTATATCAAGCACATGTAACACCACACTCTCCTACGCAAGGCAAAGTTGGAGTAAACCTTTTCAAGTGTATAGGCATAGCCCTAGAATTTGCCTATAGGCGTATTTATTATTGTGATCGATTGATGCAGGTTTATCAGACAAAATAAAGGCCTGAATCAACTAGAAAAGGAAAAAATCTCTTTTTGTCAGACTAATTTAAAAATTGTTTCCATGAAAGACATGAAGATTTGAGTAGGAGCAGCTGCACGCAGAACATCCAAATAAAAATGATCCCTCTCTGTCCAATGTCCCATCAACCCTGAATTCTAGTAGTCCAAAATTTAAAGCGCAAATTCAGTCCCAAATGAAGATGCCATGTGCTACATAGGCTACCGGCAAAGGGAATAGTGCAGCCTCATAGGCTACCGGCAAAGGGAATAGTGCAGCCTCATAGGCTACCGGCAAAGGGAATAGTGCAGCCTCATAGGCTACCGGTAAAGGGAATAGTGCAGCCTCATAGGCTGGCTACCTTTAGAGAAATAGGGCCTGAGCACCGGAGGTTCATGTGTAGTGGCCTGATCCAGACGTGTGAAACCTGTTGTTTCTTTATTTCATAAATCATACATTTTCGTAGAGCTCTCTTGGCAACACTAGTTAATGTTTGAGTGCAGTGCAGTTCTGCTGAAGCTAATTCCCTTTTGTAAGCTATAGCCTACATGGCTTCTTGTTTGGCATTTGGACAGGTGTTAACAATCTCACCTAATGTGTCAGTGCTGTCCCATAGTTGTCCTTTACTGTGAATGTTTTATGCAGTGCAGTTGATAATATTGTTTCTTGATGGGTGTTTCAGTACAGCTGTTGCAGCTGACAGTAGGCCTATAATAGGCCTAGACAAGCCTACATAGGGATTCAATTACCTCTGGTGAAAACTGTATGGGCTCTCACAACTATACTGTCAGTAACTCTTGAGAAGCTAAATATTAGGTGTATGAGGTGTGTAATAGGTGCTTGTGGCTTAGTTTGTCTATGTCTCACCATCATCCATAAACCTGTGGATCAAAGCAAGCTCATGCAGGAATCCAGGATGTCATACAATGTTTGAAATTGAATATTTCATGGGGAGCGATTGCAATACTGTGCATTTGTACTCTGTAGATTTTTATGAAGCATCAATGTTCTCCCATTGTTCTGTTCTAGTGCCTTTCCATAGTCTCTTTCCGCTCACTGGAAATGCACATAATAGCAGTCAAGCTAGTTACACATCACAACATCATGTGACATTTGCAGTGCAAGTGCAAAGCCTGTGCGCAAGTTGGTGCAGTGTGTTTTGTGTACTACACGCAACCTGCCATTTCCCTACTTTCACACTCTTCTCACATTTTACCCCCTGACCAGTTTGCATGCATGATATATATGCAGCTGAAACAGGTAGCCTAGTGCATCCCAATTTTTTCATATACCATTGTAGTTATTATGGCCTTTGGGAGGTGTGGTAGTGTACTAAAGGCCCCTAAGCTTTTGTCCTTAATGGCATTTTTTTTCGTTATATTACTTTTACTTTTATACTTTAAACAGTTTTGAAAGTACTTGTACACTTTTACTTGAGTAAAATGCTTGATACTTCAACTTGTATTTGAGTGATGAATGTGAATATTTTTGACACCTCTCCTTGTTTGTGTTTGTGTGTGTGTGTGTGTGTGTGTGTGTGTGTGTGTGTGTAGACGGTAACTGCAGGAATGGCCGCAGATACCAAGGAGACCATCTTTAGCATCAGTAAAGCCTACATGCAGAACCCCAATGCCATTATCCTCTGCATTCAAGGTAACCTGTCTTATATCCACCACCCCACCCACCCCACACCAAAGGGTTTTCATACCTTGTTATAACCTGCCAGCAATCACATTACTCATCACATAGTATTTACGGGTAATTTATGTATGGTAGCCTAATTTATGTTCTTACCATGCCGTTGTTAGTTGTCCATGTTCTCGTTGTTTCCTATTAAAGTGCGGTTGAAAAGTTTTAGCTGGTGCGGCTATCTCCCGAAATAAAACTTTCAGGTGCGCTCAGTGACTAAGAGCTCTATGGTGCGTCGCTATGTGGTGCCCGAGTGAAACGTTCCACAAGCTTAAATGTTCCCTAGCCATGTTCAGTTTTCATTTCAGTTTTAAATTTGACTCACAGTGGGAAACTACCAAGACCAGTACCAGTCAGCTGGATGTCTAAACTGGTGAATCCCAAACATAATTTAATGGCCACTGTGTTTGTGTGTCCTCGCTCGGATGGGTCAGTGTTTACAGAGCCAAAGATAACTTCATTTATGGGTCATTATGTTTGTGTGTCCCCTCTCAGATGGGTCAGTGGATGCAGAGCGCAGCATCGTCACAGACCTGGTCAGTCAGATGGACCCCCAGGGCAAGAGAACCATCTTTGTCTTGACCAAAGTGGACCTGGCAGAGAAGAACCTGTCCAGTCCCAGCAGGGTGAGATAAGCATCCACCACACAGGACCACACACATTTTTACTGCCTGCTCAGCACTGGGTGGCCAGCAGGGGGAGCTCACAGACTGCTCTCGGTGGCTCATTGAAGTCATATGTACAAGAGAATGAATAGATGCTATTTTACTTCATTAGATGCATATTAAAATCTTGATACATGTGCCTCTGTTCCTTCATAGATTCAGCAGATTATTGAAGGCAAGCTGTTTCCAATGAAGGCTCTAGGATATTTTGCTGTGGTTACGGGCAAAGGTAAAATGGCTTCTATTACACACACAAAACACAAAAAACATGTTTGACACAACATAATAACAGTAACAGTCTAAGCAAGCAGTAATTACCTAACATGTGGATGTTGCCTCTTCCAGGCAGCAGCAGTGAAAGCATTGACTCCATCAAAGACTATGAGGAAGATTTCTTCCAGGGCTCGAGACTATTAAGGTTTGAAGCCAGTAAACAAATCTTGAACTTTCTTGAAACCCGAAATTGTCCAGCACACCAACTTCGCTGATGTATTTTCAAAGCATGTGCTCTTGTACAGCGCTGTGAAGCATACACACTCTGATTGGGTGCCTGAATTGATTGACACTGAGTCGTGTTGTGCTGTGCGTAGAGACGGCATGCTGAAGGCGCACCAGGTGACCACTAAGAACCTGAGTCTGGCCGTGTCCGACTGCTTCTGGAAGATGGTGCGGGAGTCAGTGGAGCAGCAGGCAGACGCCTTCAAAGGTGAGATGGGAGAGGAGATGCAGAGTGGCATGACCTTCATGTGCGAGGTCAAATGTCAGAACTTGCCGCCTCTGTGAACCTGTTCCTCATAATGTCCACGCTCACTGTTAAGCTGCTGAGTCCTGGTTTCCTTCTTGTGTGTGTATGTGAGAGGAGCAGTTGAAAATAGGTATTTGTCACCACGATACCCAAGTCCTGCATTCACTCTGACAATTGAGCTCTGGTCACCGAATGAGGCCACAGAAATAGGTACTGTCTGCTGAGCTACAGTAGCAGCTGCCTTTTCTCAGAATCTCTCACTCGCTCTTTCTTTCAGACACACGCATACACACACACACACATTATTTTACAGACCTTACCTCAGACCTCACTTGCGCTCATCACCTGGTGCACTGTGTGGCGGTCCACCACCAATTACCCAGCCCTACCCCGCAGCGGCTCCACAGTCCCGCGCTCACAGATAAGGCAGATTTATGACCTGGTGGGCGTCCGCTCCTCTTCCCTATTGTGTTGAGGGGTTATCGATCGCCAGCACGGCGCCTGGGGCCGAACCAGTAAACGGAGCAATTAGCGCGTGAGCTGGAGTGTGGGGGCACAGGGGAGGGGTGCGGCGGGCCGCCAGACTCACGGCTCTAGACCCCACACACACACACACACACACACACACACACACACACACACACACACACTAGTTAGAGGGAATGGAGCCAGTTAGCCGCACCCTGTTTAGAGTTATATACTGCAGCCGCATTGATCTTAGGCCACAGGGCCCTCCCAGGTAGCCTTGTACATTAGGAGTGTGTGTGTGTGTGTGTGTGGTCTGTTGAATGGAGAAAGAGACAGTGGGAATGGTCATCTGACAGAATGAAAGTTTGGCATTGAAGACAAATGAAGATTGGTTGACAGAACTAATCCTGTTTTTTTGTGTGTGTGTGAGAGGCTGAGAGAGAGAGAGAGAGACCGACAGAGAGTAAGGTGGTGTAAACTGATTGTCATCCGTTCTCTCTGTCCTCATGTAACCTTGCTGTGCAGCCTCTCGCTTCAACCTGGAGACGGAGTGGAAGAATAACTACCCGCGCTTACGGGAGCTGGACCGGGTGAGTCCTCCATCACTGCCCTCATCTCAGTTGATTCAGCTGCACTCACAGGCTGGGAGCCACTGATGTGTGTCAGTGTATGTGGCATTGCAGTTGCTCAACAGTAGTGTGATGGGATGTTGATGTTCCCTCAGAATGAGCTCTTCGAGAAGGCCAAGAATGAGATCCTGGACGAAGTCATCAGCCTGAGTCAAGTCACACCCAAACACTGGCAAGTGTTCTTCCATTAGGGGTAACACCCACCAGCGTACACATATGCTAAAGTATACATGTGCTCCTGCGTAGGAACACACACTCAGGAAACGGCACACAGACCACCCGCCCCCACCCCATACACACAAACACAAACAATCAAAACAATGGAAGTAAAGTAAGTTCAATTCATCATGCTCATATCAAGCAACCCCTTGACCCAAACGGCGACCAATTACTTCCAGCGCTCTGTGAACCTGAGAATGAAAAAAAAAAAAAGTCTGGCTCACCCCACACACAGAGGCAAAGCCTTTTTATGTGTGTGTCTGTGTCTATGTGTGTGAGTGTGTGTGTGTGTGTGTGTGTGAGAGAGAGAGAGAGAGAGAGGGAGAAGGGCTTTGTGAATGGTTCCCAGAGGGAGAGGAGCTTAAGTGGAGTAGATCAGAGGTGCAGCCGAGGCCGCGGCGAGCTCCATCAGGCGAGCTCAGATCAATGCCGTGATGAATGGGCCCTGGGTCAGGCCTAGCCGGCACCCGCGCTAGTTGGTGCCATCAGCGCGCCGCCGTATCGACACACGGCAGCAAAACAAAGCGGCGGAGGAAACAATGAAATATGAGCGTGGCGTTATGATAAATGGCCGTCCCAGTGGCCACCGGCGGGAAACTGGGAAGCGCCTCCGCTGCCGCCATTGTCACCCAGCAGCCTCTCGAAAACCAGAACACACACACACACACACACACACACACACACACACACACCTCCAAACACTGGCCAGGTTTCAGTATGTGTCTGCGTGCTGATGAAGCTGAAAGGTCTTCCTCATCAATTAGGCTCCAGCGAGCTTACAGTATGGGATGTAGGTGAGGGTTAGCGTTTTGTTTTTTGGGGTCACACACAGACGTCTCTAGACGTCTGAACCCTAATCGACAAAACCAGTGCATCCTGCTCAGAAGAACAAGGCCAGAGGTCATGTGTGGGAAGAAAAGTGATTCTGTGGCTGATGTACTCTTCTCCTCTCATTGACCTCTTGACCTGGGCAGGGAGTCCATCCTGCAGAAGAAGCTGTGGGAGAGGGTGTCTACCCACGTCATCGAGAACATCTACCTGCCGGCCGCCCAGACCATGGACTCAGGCACCTTCAACACAACTGTGGACATCAAGCTGAAGCAGTGGACAGACAAGCAGCTGCCCCACAAAGCCTTAGAGGTGGGAATCCTCTCCCTCTCCTCTCCTCAGTAGGCCTGCTGTGTATTAGTAGAGCTGCAGAGTTATTGTGTGTTAAGCATTGCTTGCCATGCCTACAGAGATGATGTCTTATGAAAGAGATAATTACACACAGAATCGCATCTTTGTGGCCTAATTTATTAAAGGCAAGTCCCACTTTCCCTTTAATGGCTCCTCATTAAATGCTCATTTGTCAGGATTGATGAAGGCTCTTAAAATGCACTCATGTCTAGTCGTATTGACGATGAAATTTCACAGACTTCATGAGAGAGTTGTCCTTTTCCGAGTTGCTTGGCTTTACAATGAAGTCTTGTATACATTGGCCAAATGAGCATCGTCCCAAATGGGCCTTGCTTTTCTTTCATCGATGCATCTGAATTGTTGTTGTGTTAAAGGTTGCCTGGGAGACGTTGCAGGAAGAGTTTGCCCGCTTCATGGCAGAGTACAAAGGGAAAGACCAGGATGACATCTTTGACAAGCTGAAGGAGGCCGTCAAGGACGAGAGCATCAAGAGGCACAAGTGGAACGAGAGAGCAATGGACAGCTTGGTAAACAACATCAACCTTCACTGGGCTAAAGTCAAGGAGCTAGCCTAGCTAAAGTAGGACGCCATTTACCTTGGCTACAAAGGATTCCTTTTAATTGGACTATTGCCAAATCCTCAGTCCTGTGAACCCTTAAAAACAGCGCACAAGTCCCCACCAGAGTTCCCTTGTCATAGTCACTGATGTCTACCAGAATAATATAAACACATAACCTGTAGATTTGAAGTTTTCTCAGATCCATACACAGTTTACCTCTTCTATGTTGTCAAATGTTTTGGAGTCCTGTGCATGGCAGCTGACATTCGAGTGATGGTGTGTGTGTGTGTGTGTGTGTGTGTGTGTGTGTGTGTGTGTGTGTGTGTGTGTGTGTGTGTGTGTGTGTCCAGAGGGTGATTCAGCACAACGCCCTTGAGGACCGCTCCATCACAGACAAGCCCCAGTGGGACGCCGCCATCCAGTTCATGGAGGAAACTCTGCAGTCACGCCTCAAAGACAGTAAGAGCTGCTCACTACCCAGCACACTTCCCACACCCACCCAAACATCTAAATGTAGGCCTCAGCGATGACGTGTGCGACTGTTTGCATTGCTGTTGTACTTGCAGGGTGTATGAAGTCATGTATCTGTATCAAACCCTGGTTCATCTTCTTCCCCAAAGAGCATGTTACTGCTTAATGGGTTTGGCAGGCACCTATACCAGTAACGAGTAGATGTGTGGTGCAACAGTGGCTATCAGTAGGTTGTAAATGACTGGGAATGTTAGAGTCGGCTGTGATGTCCAAGAAGAAAGTCTTACGGGTCGCCATGTAACCATGAAACCATGTAAAGCACTGAATCGGTGCTTTGGAATTTCAGTCAAGCCAGACTGGCTTGTGAACCATCATCGTTGCTGCAGTGCATCTGTCACAGTCTCCACCTAACTACTTGTCTCTCTTTATGCCCTCTCCTTACTGCCCCCCCCCCACTGATGCTTTTGTCTGCTCTGTGTGTGGCCGTCCTCAGCCGAGTCAGTAATCCATGATATGGTGGGGCCCGACTGGAGGGAGAGGTGGATGCACTGGATAAACCGCTCACCAGACCAGGTCAGTCAGGGGGAAACGCTCCCTCACACACTGCCATGGGAGTTGTGACCACTAGAGGAAATATACCACTTCAAACTAAAAAGACCCAAACAAGATGAATGGCAACTCTCTCTTCCTTACAGAACAAGTTTGGAGAAGATTTGTTAACTCTCAATACTCGGATTACTTGATGTGGCTTCAGAATATCTCTGATGTTTTGTGTGTGTGTGTGTGTGTGTGTGTGTGTGTGCGCGTGTGCAGCACATCCGCAACGAAACCAAAAACGAGCTGGAGCGTCTGCTGAAGCTGCAGGAGGACCACACGGCCTACCTGGCCAACGATGAGGTCACCACCGTGCGCAAGAACCTGGAATCCCGTGGCGTGGATGTGGACCCCGCACTGGTGAGGGCTACTCTCGCCATCACACTTACCCCAACACCCCTTAAACCCACTGACACTGCTTAGATTCCCACACATTTGAATGCCACATTGGAAACATCTGAAAACATCTCTACGTTGCTCTTCGTGTCCCTCTCCCTTTCTCCCAATCAGCTGCAAGCATTGGTTTGATTGACTTGCTGGAGACCCAATCAGTGCCTGAGCTTGTTAGTCATTAGTCGTTGGGCCTGCTGTCTATGAGGCATCAGAGGGGAATGTGTCAGTAGTGGTGCCCAGACTGTTTAGTTTGTCTGGGATGCAGAGGTTGTTTGGAGCACATGTGCTGCTTTTCAT
The DNA here is from genome assembly GCA_015244755.2 of Tenualosa ilisha. Taxonomy (NCBI): domain Eukaryota; kingdom Metazoa; phylum Chordata; class Actinopteri; order Clupeiformes; family Clupeidae; genus Tenualosa; species Tenualosa ilisha. The sequence continues at coordinate 2,242,698 of PYXC01000407.1, forward strand.
GATGGCTTCAAACTAAAAGCAAAATTCACTAGCACTTCCAGAAATGCTGGAACCTCAGGGACCGCAGCTGATGCTCTGACGTCTGAATATCTCAAGGCCGCTCTCATGGGCACATCTTCTTAGGCGTGTTGTAATCCTCCCACATACACACACACATACAAACCCACGCATAGAGCTCCTAAGCACCTGAATCATACCTGTGCCCTGAGTGACTCAAGTGTCTCACGAACACCGTCTGATGAGGCGTGCGATCACACACGTCAGCAGTGCATCACTTCCCCAGAGGAGCTGTCAAACACAGCCTCGGCTGGAGAGAGAGAGAGAGAAAGGAAACACATTCACAGGATCGCTCTCACGGACGTCAGAGCTGACTTGCTCACACACACACACACAAACACGCACACACCCACACAGACACAGACACACACACACAGACTTTCAGTGACTTCCTGCAACCCCCAGCCCCCTCTTTTCTCCTCTCTCTCTCCCCTCTTCTGACGTTCTCTCATGCTTTCTCTCTCGTTCTCTCGATCCATCTCTGACAGATCAAGGACACATGGCACCAGCTGTACCGACGCCATTTCCTGCAGAAGGCCCTGGCCCACTGCAACCTCTGCCGCCGAGGCTTCTACTACTACCAGAGACATTTCGTAGACTCAGAAGTGAGTCTCTTTTGCATTTGCGTTCTCCGTGTTATTAACCCACTCAGAATTTAATGTTGGTCTCACACATCGCTGTGTTTGTCTCTTACTTGTGTGTGTCTGTGTGTCTGTGTGTGTGTGTGTGTGTGTGTGTGTGTGTGTGTGTGTGTGTGGTGTGTGTGTGTGTGTGTGTGTGTGTGTGTTGCAGCTGGAGTGCAATGACATAGTGCTGTTCTGGAGGATCCAACGCATGCTGGCCATCACTGCCAACACGCTGAGGCAACAGCTCACCAACACGGAGGGTATGTCGCTGCGTGCCCCCTCCGCGTCACGCCACGGCGCTCTGTAGTGGTCGGGGCACATCATAAAGCAAAGACTTCACACACACGGCTGCCATGCTTAAACTGCGCTGGAAGAATTGCGTCAACAAATGGCATCACGTCTTGTGTGAAATGGAGCGGAATAGCCATCTGCACTGCAGATTAGTAACTGACAGTGTGTTTGTGTGTGCTAATGGGTTTTGGTGTGTGTGTGTGTGTGTGTGTTTTATGTGTTTATCCACACTTGTATGCACATGTGATTTATGTGTGTGTGTATCTGTGTGTGTGTGTTTGTCCAGTACGTCGGCTGGAGAAGAACGTTAAGGAGGTTCTCGAGGACTTTGGGGAGGACACGGAGAAGAAGGTTCAGCTGATCACCGGCAGGAGAGTGCAGTTGGCCGAGGACCTCAGTGAGTCATGCTACATCCCTGCCACACACACACACACACACCACACACACACACACACACACACACACACACACACACACACACAAACTGACTCACATGCTCTCAACCCATCAGTAGAACTGCACTAAGTGCACCATGATGTTTCAACACTCTCCAGCGAAAATAGGCTGAGTTGCCAAACACCACTCCTGTGCACCCACACGCACGCTACTGCGCCCACACACACACACACACGCACTCACACACACACACACACACACACACACACACACACACCTACCAAAACAAGACCCACACAAGCAGGACCACCAGTGTGCATCCTGGCATGCTGCAGTTATGAATGTCACCAAACAGTCCACTCTCAGCTTACTCCCCCGCCGGCCCCCAGTGCGTGGGATGAAAGGACCCATTCCCGACAGACGGCTTTCAGCTGTCAACATTCATGTTTTCCATGGCATCAACGATGAGACCAGAACTGAGGCTTTGTGGTGAAGTGCTCTGGCTTTAGGTTTTGTTTTGTTGTTCTCCACTAAGCCAGCAGGTGTCAGTAGAGCTTAACAAAAGGCCCCTCTTCCCCTGGCCTCCACATGCTGTGTGTGCGTGTTTGTGTGTGTGGAGAGCCGACAGTGGAGAAGTCCCCGCTGCCAGTGACTTGAACTACAATCTCGTCTGCATCTCTCATGCTGTCATGTGCACGACAGTCACTGGAAGATGATTCTGATGTCTTGGAGTGTAAAGTATGTGCAAGTTGGTCTTGTGGTGTCATGTGACCTAGTCTTGTTCCAGCGTTCCTTCACTTGAAGCTGTGCTCCATATGGTCTGTGTTTGGAACTGAACTGCTGCCTAATCTGATTTTTCAATTCAGATTGTATCGTGCTGGGCCAATGTTGGTCATATTTGCGAAGAGGCAATATTTCCTTCATATGTGGAGATGCATGGCTAATATGCACTATATCTATGTTCTACACATTAACTAGAGCACCCATGCTTAAACACACACAGGCTTAATCAGCTGCTTATCTTTCAACATTTAGACCATACATTTCTTTTTCTTTCTCTCTCTCACTCCTTCCCTCCCCATCTGTTCTCTATTTCTCTGTTGTTGTGCAGTTGGCCTGCTCTCTCTCTCTCTCTCTCTCTCTCTCTCTCTCTCTCAACCTCGCAATCTCTCTACCTTTTGCTTTATTCCTCTGTCTCTCTCACTTTCTCTCCATCACTGTAGCGGGGCTGGAGTGCTTAATTACTGCTTGGAGAAGAGAGGTCCAATAACGGGGGAGGGAGAGAGAGAGAGAGTGGAGCGGAGGTGGAGGAGGGAGAGAGCAAGTGAGGGAGCAGGGGCAAGTTAAGAGCTGCTGGCTGCAGGCGGCGTGCCCCCTGTCATGACCACTGCCTTGGAAACTGTTAAATAGTCAGGCTGATTAAACCCACCATTTGGGCAAGCTCAGACAGGCAAGCCCAGACTTGCGCCCTTGTGCACACACACACACACACACACACACACACACACACACACACAAATTCACGCACATTAACACTGGACTGTTATTACACAGCGGCGTGGGGAAACTTAACAGCACTTAAGTGCAAACAAGATTTAGTGTGTGTGTGTGTGTGTGTGTGTGTGTGTGTGTGTGTGTGTTTAGACAGTAGGAGAATGCGGCGTTCTCCTCTGTGGTGACTCCTCAGTATGTGTTGGTGATGCGTTGTTAACAGCTACGCACTCAGACAGCTTGGAGAGTGGAGAGCCTGTTGATGTTATCAAGGAGTCCTTTCTGTCTGTCTCTGTCTCTTTCTGTCCCTCTCTCTCTCTCTCTCTCTCTCTGCATCTGTCTCTAAGCATGGCCTGGTGTCAGCTGCTTAGAGTGGACTTGCATGCCTGCGCTGACTGGGACAAACACTTTGCTCTTGAGGATTGAATGCTGCACTTGTTACCACTCACAATTGTTAGAGAGATTTTGATTGGCATTATTGAGCTCTACACATACTGAGATTGTCAAAGCCTGGATGTCTTTTAGTTTGATTGACTGAACATGTCCGCATAGTGGATCTGGGGATATGTTAAGTGTGTGTGATTGCAACCCTGTGCAGGTGCTCCCCCTCCCTCTATGGTCAGGTCACACAGTGGACGGCTCCAAGGCTCCGGTGTTCTGACAGTGGGGAAAATCTGGCGCTCTGCGGCACCACAGACACTCCCACAGAACACTGCGCCTCGACCGACACAGGGCTTTAAGTTCCCGGAAGGGCCGCGGTCTGACCAGCCGTTGAGCCCACGTCTCAGCCTTTTGTTGAGGCCAAACGCATTTCTAAGTGTGGTTGGACATACGTTTCCCACCAACACTTTTCTAATGAGACCTCTAGCTTGTGCAGTAATCCGTCTCAACAGTAGGTCACTGTACTTGGTGCCTCTGTCAACATCAATAGAAGTGGGACAAACAATCTTGCCTCCGCATTGTTATCAGCTGTGGGTTGGAAACCGCTAAACTGTCACTAATTGCGCTGGGGAGCACAATGGGTGGCAGGTGGCTGTGTGTGTGTGCGTGTGTGTGTGTGTGTGTGTGTGTGTGTGTGCGTGTGTGTGTGCGTGTGTGTGTGCGCGTGTGTGTGCGTGTGTGTGTGTGTGTGTGTGTGTGCGCGCTGGGCAGAGAGAGCCAGTGTTTGCCCACAGAGAGTGGCTCCATTCTCCCGGAGACGGCCCCATTCTCCTGGGGTCCCCATGGGGAGCTGGCGCTCCACCGGTCACTGCGCACAAAACGCACCATGGCCCTCTTCTCCATGCTTCTCTCTCTCTCTCTCTCTCTCTCACTCACTCTCTCTCTCACTGACCTCTTAGTGCCCAGTGTTCTAGAACAGAGGACAAGAACTGCAGGGTGTGTGTGTGTGTGTGTGTGTGTGTGTGTGTCTCTGTCTCTGTTAGTGCCCACTGTGCTGGAGCAGGGGACCTGTCCTTTTGCCTTTGGTGATGTAAGTGTGTGAGTGTGTGTGAATTTGTGTGATGCTGACGCACAAGAGCACACGGTTGACCCAGGCTGAGGTAAACACAAAGGAGCTCCTCTGACCTCCCACCTCTCCAGCAGGGGCTTTTATGCCAGTCCAGGCAAGCCTGGGCATGTGTGTTTGCTGTTTGGTGTGTGTGCGTGTGTGTGTGTGCGTGTGTGCGCGCGCTTCCTTCACTGTTGCTAGCACATGGAAAACACTTGAGTTTGCTCATTATTGAAGTTTGAGGAAGCAAAAAACAAAAAAGAGAGGGTGTTGTGAGGAGGGTGATGAGGGGATGGAGAGAGGGGAAGAAAGAGTGGAATAATTAGAGAGAAGAAGAGTGGCACGAAAGAGAAAAGGAGAAGAAAGAGGGAGGCAGGCAGGCAGAGCGAGTGGACTCCTGCTAAGTGCTCTAACGCGGATAATTAACTGAGCACGAGGGAGACATGCTGCCAGCCTGCCTCTGTTGTTAGCTTTCACAGGCGCTGTCTCTCACGCACACACACACACACACACACACACACACACACACGCACGCACCACACACACACGCACCACGCACGCACCACACACACACACACACACACACACACACACCACACACACACACACACACACACACCACACACACACACACACACACACCACACACACACACACACACCACACACACACCACACACACACACCACACACACACACCACACACACCACACACACACACCGCACACACACCGCGTACACACACCACTACCTTCTTTCTTCCCATTTCTTGTGCTGTCTTGTGCTGTGTCTGTGTGTGTGTGTGTGGTGTGTGTGTGTGTGCACGTCTTCTTCCTGCCGCAAGTGGTGTGAACCATTGTGGCAGGCAGGTGTCTTCTCTTACGCCCAGCCGGCAGCAAGCATCACCCCGGTGTTACACACACACACACACACACACACACACACACACACACACACGCACGCTCATACATCAGTTGTCAAAACCAGCCTTGAGCCTAGTTTACCTCACTTCATCCTCCCAGGATAGGGCTTAAACAAACACACACACACACACACACACACACACACACACACACACACACAGACATGGGACCGAAGCGAGGGCAGGAGCAGGCGGCTAAACTCTAAGAGAGCGAGACTGTGCCAACACAATATCAGACTCTCCGCCAGCACTGCTCCCCACGCCCTGCGGGCCAGGCAGGACTGGAGACACACACACACACACACACACACACACACACACACACACACGTGCATATACACAGGCAAGTGGGAGGCACGCAGACCCAGACTTGTCCAGCCTTGCAGCCGTGTTCCTGCGCGGGGCGGCACGAGTTAGCCTCGCGTTGCACGCGTTTGATGTTTAACGAGGCGCGCCGTGTGTGTGTGTGTGTGTGTGCGGCATGATGCGACACACCCTGCACTCCACACCTGCTCCCTGAGCGCCCCATCCTCACCTGCACCGCCTCACCCTCGCCTGTGCCACCCTGGACCTGAACAACACTCCATCTTAACCAGAGAGAGAGAGAGAGAGAAAGACCTCTCCTGTGCATTGAATTGTAACTATCTATCTGCATGTGTAAGTCACTGCAAACACTGAACTGAGAGAGATTGAGAAGAGAGCAGCCGTCTTGCCAAACCCACGCACACACACACGCACACACACACACGCACACACACGCACACACACACACACACACACGCAATGTTCTGTCCTGTGTCCTCCACCTGCACAGCGCAGTGCTGCCTGACAGCACAGTTCCCATGTGGGTCTGGTCTGGGCCTGTACCTCCTCATCATTCTCCACATTCCTCACAGGGACTCATCGTGTGTGTGTGTGTGTGTGTGTGTGTGTGTGTGTGTGTGTGTGTGTGTGTGTGTGTGAGGGGGGATATCTCCTGGGAGTAATGAACTCTCAACAGCAGCATCTCTGTGTGCATCTGCCACTCAGGGGTGCAGTGTTTGTCTCCACGCTGGGATGAAACCGCAGCCTGACTCCCCTCCACACACACACACACACACACACACACACACACACACACACACACACACACAAGGTGCCAGCAGGTCATTATACGCGTGGCAATTGCACCAAGCTTCCTCTCCAGCACTTGGAGTTCTGCCGGCGTTCTCCCCTGCCGACCTCCAGAGTTTGTAAGAGCCAGTAACCAGTCTGGCCTCCTGCTTCATGATACCCCAGCCAGCACGGCCATCACAGCCCTGCTCTCAGAGCGGGGCCCACCCAGGGGAAGGGGCTTCATGTTTGGGGGGTTCTCCCCAGTAGAGACGTTCTGCTGTTCCTGAGGTCTGAGGGTTGATTGAGGACTGAAGAATCTTCCAGATCAGGGTGGGGTTTTCTGCGTGTTCGCAAGCTGACGTCACCCCTAGAATTTTCCCAGCATGCCTCACTCATCTACACATTCCCCTTCTGGCAACCCCTCTCCCCAGTTTTGGCCTCTTCTCCCGCATGCTCTGTGCAATCATTGCCATTCCCTTTCTCCATCTCTCCTCTGCGTTTTCCTCTCAGCCCTACTCACTTTATCTCTTGCTTCTTTTTCTGCCTGTTTCTCTCTGCTTCTCTGTTTTTTTTTCTCTCCGTTTCTCTCTCTCTCTCTCTCTCTCTCTCTCTCTCTCTCTCTCTCTGATCTATTGATTGTAAAAGGTCATCAAAAGCCAGACCAGATAGTTGACCTCAGGGTCAGGTGGTTGAGGCTTTAAGCGGTGAGGGCAACTCCCAGTGGGGATACGCGTGTGTGTGTGTGTGTGTGTGTGTGTGTGTGTGTGTGTGACCTGCTCCTCACCTGTTTGTCTGTTTGCTGAAAGGGCTGATTTTAGAGGGAGTTTGTGAGGGTGGTGAGGGAGGTCTGTTGCTAAGCAGAGCACTTCCCCCTGACAAACACATACACATCTCTCTCTCTCTCTCTCTCTCTCTCTCTTTCTCTCCCTCTCCCCTT